>OMKY01248010.1:2467-28640 GCA_900302395.1 Bregmaceros cantori | reverse complement strand
AAAAAAGACTGACTGTGCGTTTGGCACATTTAAAATATTTTATTCTCCAACTTTGTCTTTAAATGTTGAGGTGTTTTTCTTTGGGGTCAAAAGAGGCGATAGTGGTGGTTGAGATTGAAGGCGGGATGATGAGGGTGATCTGAGTGGGGTGTAGTTCAATACTCCCGCCTGCTGGGGGAATCGCTTGTTCCTTTTGCTTCTTCTACTGTCTGGAGGTCATGGTTCTGCTGGAGCGGCTCCTCATCACCTTTCTGAACAGCTCCTCTGTGGACATGTTTCACAACGATGATTAAATGTTTTAGCAAACATGTGACATATTGCAATTAATTGGGGAATATTTGGAACATTTGTGTCTAATGAAATGCAATTATCTCCCTTGCTAGACTGTTGCTTAGATACAGCTTGTAAACCACAACAGTCAGAAGGCTGCTTTTTAAAATTCTGCAGTTACAAGTTTTAATTTGTAATCAGTCTCATAATTCCATTACCAGATTCCTGGTCAACAAACATACATACATACAGTACATACAGATATACATACATGCATACACACATACAAACATATATACATACATTATATACACAAACACACGTGCGTGTGTGTGTGTGTGTGTGTGTATGTGTGTATATCTGGGAGGTGCATTATATGAAACTTTCGACCCCTAATTCTCCGAAATTTATTAGAAAATAATTCTACATATATCATACCAATATTATTGGTCTACAATACAATTTTGTTCAGATTAGTAACAGAAAGAAGTTCCCCTTTTTCAACAACAATAAAAAAAGGAGAGACTGCCCAGTCTGTCTGGTTTTGGGAAAGCAGAGTGGGTGGGCGACCGCGATGACAAGATGGTGTTATGAGGCAACATAAAACCCTATTCATTTTATTAAGACACAACTTGAAATGTGCACACACCATCGGAATTACTGCAATAAAAATGCTTTAATTGGTGTTTTCCTACTTCAAACAACACAACATACAGCATATAAATGGATTCAAATGCCACAGGAATAAATTCACCACTCCTTAGAGGTTCAGTCAGTGTGCTATGTTTAGTTGTCCAAGGAATGCCATTATCATATCAATATCATTTATCATTTTTATTGACATATTCCACAGTTAAATGAAACTGAGAAATAGCTATCAAATTTTCACCCTGCATGACCCCTTAAGACTTGAAAACGAAATTATTTTTTAAACGTTCCATTCCGAGCGGTTCAGGCAGGCCTGTGTTTAGCGTTTTAGCGTTTCCGCCACCAAAATATCGGTCCTGAACCTGTTCAGAATGCAAACATTTCGTTCGGAAGTAGATGTCACCAGTGGTGCTCTGGCGCCACTTACAATAGCCTGGGATTTGCGGTAGAGGGCGCTATGCCCTTAAGGCGCTGGGCGCCAGTCCCAGGCAGGAAGCCACGAGTAAGAATGCTAATGCTAACCAGTAGCACCTCTGGCTTCCTCTATTAAGACAGCAGGCTCCGTCCGGTTCAGCCTGCTGGCATTGTCTTGGAACCCGAGGCTGAGTATCACCTTTTACTTAATCCAACGGTTAAATAACTCGACCTCAACCATGCGGTTATGGTTTTCTGCCGACAGGCGGGAGTTTATGTTAAGTCGATCTTTCCACTCCTGTCTGTTAGTGCGTAGCTCATTCCCTCTAGCAGCAAACTGTGACTAGCGACTCAAAACACTCCGTAGTCCCTTTTCCAATACTTAATTGAAGAGGGGCCGGTTACCAATGATTATCACACTCGACGAGTTGTGGCCATCTCGAGCCACAAATACACTCGTACGAATTCCATCTGTGTGTATGAGGCTAGCTGGTTCGCACGGAGTCGCATCTAAGGTTTGTCTGCTAAATTATTTTCGTGAGTCCAATCTTTACTCACGTTATTCGGCCAGTATCTCTGGCGTACTGTGAGAGTTCCACAACACTCTCCTTGGGCTTAATGCCCAGTTGGCATTGTATCCAGTTCCACCAAGCACGCACCTTTAACATGCATCCAAACATCCAAACTCCCATATTGCATGTTCAATGGTAGTTTTAAACAACTACCCGTAACAGTAGATGGCTCGAGGTTTCCGAAATTATGCCAACTTCAGTAATTCCCTTGGCTAACATGGCCCTTATAAGGGCAATTTGAGCTTTTGTGCTAAAATAATGATTTTCAAACAATAATTACCACTGCCAACAAAATATAACCTGGGTATGTTTTCACGCCTTCCATTGTTGTATCGTTCAGCAGGATAACTATCTCAAAAAAATCAACAAGTTTGGGGCCAGTCTGCATGTCCCGATCATTAGTTTAAGCACCGCTTCATTGTGAAAGTGTGCAGTGGTCGTTGCAACTCTAAACACGATAGATAGACATTGTAACGGTGTACTGCAGTGCATTGTGGGAGATGTTGGCATGGTGTATTGCCCCCACGATAACACAGAATTGGAGATCCGTATGATTGGGGCCATCAGAAGTGGGACCCACTTCTGACAACAATTTAGCAAATGAGGAGCGGGCAGACACCGTCGTTAACGAATCAGCAAGAGACCAAGTTCAGCCAATTACAGAGTTTCTACCACACACAGCCGAGTTGCCTGCTCACTCACATCAACACACATCTCTGCGAGTATCGGCTCCAACTATCATACTTTACCCTCAAAGAGGACTAGCTATAGCCATAGCGTATATATACACTGTTGCTCAAAAGTGGTCTGGATTTGCTTTCAGAAAGTTTCTCCGTTACAGAATGATAATCAAATTTAAATGTGTGGGCATAGTTGGACGTGTGATACACAAGGCACAGTATCCCAATATCTCCACATCACATCTTGAAATGATAAAACGAAAATCGAATAAAGTCAATGCAGCAGTTCAGTGAGGCTATCTGCATGGGTGACAGATTATTTTTACCGTTAAAAAATAAAACCCAATTGGGAGGCATCGCAAGAGGGTCAGGGGGAAGTCGGCAGTTTTCACAGTCAGCGAAAACTGCTATTATCGTATTTACGCGCACGCCTAGAGCCGAATTCTGGCACCTCGGGACATCTCATGTGTTTCACATTTGTCTGTGTGTCGACCAGAGGCGCTGACTCACCATTTTTGAAGCTCTGCGGGGAGGACTGTGTAGGTAGGGAGGTCATTGGCATGTGGGGTAACAGACATCACATTACTCTTTGGGCAAAGCAGTCAACAACAAACTAATAACAAATTAACAGAATACATTAATTCAAATGACAACATTCTTTCTATATACATATGGGAAAATGCTTGACAGTGTATCTGGTATACAAATGGCAGTGTAGAAGTTAAGCAAGCGTAAGATATTTTCTCCAATATTTTTGAGCTTTTGAATCTGAAGGCAAAAACACAAAGGAACAAATACAAAAATGTATACAAATATTATGACAAAATGAAATGTCAAAACACTTACAGGCGTCTTTCTCACTCTGGAAGATGACATTCTTCTGGCTGGTGCGTCAGACTGTTCTCTGTCTGGCTTGGGGGCTTGAAAGGGAAAATAAAATGTATACCGGTGAATGTTTGTACATTTAGACCAAGAAATTATAAGTGGACTATCAATGTTTTCAAGATCTGTATAGTTATATCTCTGTATTTGGGACACATCGTCACAGAACACAGAAGTCACGCCATTCCTAACAAGATAGACTGACAGCAGATAAAATCAATGTAAAGGGATTGAAAATGTGTAATTGAAAGGATTAATACGAGTGCAAAAAAAGCTATTACGTTCACAAAAATAGTGTAATCTCCTTATGTGATTTGACATGAAATTATTATTATAGTATTCTGAACAGAAAAATGTTCAGATTATAATAAGATCTGTGAAAAGTAAATCAATTTTTGCCCAAATGATGCATGCCTTCCAATTCGCGATCCATGGATTTTAAACATTTTTTATTTGATTTCACTTGAATGAATGTGGATTCTGTATGTAGTATCACATCCTAGAGGTGTGCTGACTTGCATTTTCCATTATTTCTTCTTCTTTTGTTTTGTTTTATTGCGCTAAACGCGAGAAAGGTCATACACGTCGCTAAGGAACAGCTCTGTGCATAGACACTGATGCCACAATGGAAGCCCAATGTGACAACACAATGGCTGTCACATCACAAAGGCAGTTGAGGTGGCAATAGCAAGATTGCACATGGGCACCCAATAATGAACGGCCACATTCTTAGTTTAAACAATAAAAGAAGAATACGTTTGCTGGTTGTGTGTGTGTGTGTGTGTGTGTGTGTGTGTGTGTGTGTGTGTGTGTGTGTGTGTGTGTAACAACAGTTATTAACAAAGTTGAGAACTTACCCTTGGATAACTTTTAAAGAAAATAAATCTAAATTGAATAATTTGAATTGAAAAATCTGATTTTTTTTTAACGTGCAGCTCAAAACCACCCTGTATTGAATGAATCCAAATGTTGATAAAATCAATTAACCAAACAAATTCATGAGTTCTACTAGGTTTCAATTCATTCAATACAGGCTACTATTATGTCATCATATTTTACTATCTCCACACCAACATCGTGCCTTCTTTTCCAGAGCCTTCAATCCATTGTCCAATTATCGCGCCTTCGTTTGGGTTGTATCACACTTAAATATTAAAAGTATTTTCTTTTTTATATCTAGAATTATCCATAAATATATAAACCTTTTGTATTCTCTCCTCCTCACATTGACTGTAGTTGCAAGTTATGAGCTCTAAGTGCCGGCCTTCCATTTGAAACTTCTCAGGATGTTCAAGGCCTTCTCCCTAGCTGTGAACAATTCTTTCTCCCCTAGCTAACTTTAAACGGTGGACTTCATTAGTATCTGATGTTTTACAAATTCACATATCATAGACCAAAGACTGTATTATGTATTGTATTCCTGATTGGCCAAGTACTTCCTCAACCCCTAACGACCCTAGATCTCTATCTCTCACTCCCTTTCTCTCTCTCTACCGATTTTTCAATCACCATCATGGTGCATTATATAATGTCTGAACATGCTGAAATAAAATTGATTTCCTCTTTGAACTTCTACTGAATAGTGTGTGTTGTCTGACTCAAACCAATAATGCAGATAATTAAAAGCAGATCTCTCAGAGAAACGTTCTGGTCATATAAAGTGGCCCCAAATAGGTCTAGCAAAACTTTGCCCCAAAGGATTAGTAGAAAGTAGATAGAGGGAGACAACCCAACGATGACACGACTATTACGTACTAGAGCACAAATTGATTCAGTCGAATCTACCTGAAGACATCACGGCCTCAACCATAACAATGCAGTTAACCTAAACAGCATATAATAAACTCACGAAGGGGCTTGATGATGGAGTTAACAGCATGCACCACTCCATTGGTCGCCATCATGTCAGCCTCCACCACCGGCACTCGGTTGACATACACTGTGTAGTTGCGCTGAAAGATAAAAGGTCAGCATTCGCATATGAGACAGGTTGTATACAATGTGCTGCATCAGGAATTTGAGTTTGTAAATTATTGTGAAATATTTACCAGGAGTTTTGGCCATCTAGCGATTACATTTTTCGCCAATCATTTCAACACTAGAAAATTTGCACTCATGGTTGAGAGTTCATCAATTTTCCTCAGCAAATGGTTTCTGAAATGCACATAATGAAAAGAAGAGGATCTGTACTTTCTAAAAAAAAAAAAAAAAATCAAATTTTCTACATTGTAAAATGTACATTTAGTGCTGAATGCAATTTAAAGTAAGAATGTCGTCTGTTTTCGATAAACAAAATAAAACTGAAATACAATTATTATAATGCATTAAGGGAATAGTATGAACTAAGCTTAGGTGGGCCTACAAATGTACTATGCAAGCTACAGTGGAAATAAAACTGAAATGCAGTGATTCATTTATTATTACATTTTAAATGTTACAATTTAAAGATTAAAATTTGATTAATAGGGCTGTTACACAGTGACGTCACTGTTAGACAGCAGACATTTTGGTGGTAGCACGTACGGTGAACTATACGTATGGTTAAGTGGTATACCTTAACACTTCACGTCCATTGTATAGAGCTAAAGACAATGGATGTAGTTAGGCTGCCATCTGCCGGCAATTCATAGCATATTACCATGGATAAATCAATAATAGAAGACTTTTTAACAGATAAGCCAAGGCCCAAGCCATGATGTCATCATGCAACAGCCCTATTATGCAATCTCGGTGTGCGTATTACTTTAAATGCTAACATGGTAGACATGAATAAAGCTGATTAAGATTCTATGACATCTGGACACTCACTTGGGCATTGTACAAAATGTTACAAAGAGTTCCAAGACATGAAAAGAACATACCGTGCCCATCTCCAGCTTGCTACCCATCAGTGGCACCAGCCTGGTGTGGGACGTCACCCCACCACTCACCAGCAGCCCCTCAGACATGTGCTGTTTAAGCAGCTTGCCCAGCTCGGCACCGTTACCTTTAGATACACACAGGCAGAACACCATTCTTGAAGTCAAAATTCGGCTGTGTTATTATATCCCCGAAACCCGCAGCCACATCCGCCGCCGTTGCAGATCCTTCGCGTTAACGCGATAACTTTTGAATGGATGGGTGGATTTGTCCCAGATTCTGTGTATTAATTAATCAGAGGCCACAAGATGGCTGAATTCAAGATGGCCAAGTTTTTGCTTGGTCCATAACTTCTCTATGGGTGATTTCAAGTTTAGCTTTATTTTCACAATAGTTGTTTGGGTTTTAAGACAAAGCATATCCATTTGATTTCATATAAAACAAAAAATATTTCACAATAGTTAACTTTTTCCTTTGGGTGATAACACTTGCATCGTGTATGCCAACATGCTGGGAAGCACCCTCTGTACAATGCCCCATTGAGAGATGTATTGTCATTGTCAATAAAAAAAGGCAACAAAATTATGTTTGGAGACAACACTTCAAGTAACAAAATACAAATACTCCTCTAAAGTGCATACAGAAAAGTGACTCAGATGATGTAATAATAGTTGATAGTAAAAATAAATAACAATGATAACAATAAAACAGATATTAGACTTCTAATGTTGAGTAGTTTCAGACTTCAGAGTTAAGGAGTCGGACGGAGTGGGGGAAGAAACTGGTCGCCACTCACTTTGTCTGGCTCATCAGGGACCTGTACCTCCTGCCGTAGGGCAGTTTTTGAAAGAGGAGATGGGCAGGATGGTGGCGGTCACACAGAATATTCTGCACTTTGCTTGCATGGCTCAAAAATATGTCTGGGTTTTATTGATGCTTCTATCGCATCATTGCCCTTTGTAGTCGGCAGTGACAGTGTAGTTTTATTATTAAGAATACTGCTTTGCATTTATGAACAAAGATATATTGTCTATGTTTTTGAAGCAGAGAGGAACCAGAGGAAAGCACATGGACACCAAATGCCTCCCATTTCACTTTACGGGCTGAGTGAGCTAAACGCTTCAAAAGACGGACCTCAGGGCCGCAAGGGCAAAGGCCATAATTGACAGACAGAAAGCAGTCTGGTCAGTGTGCATAGACTGCCGGCCGTCATGTCCCAGAAACAACACGTTTCCAAACAAAGATTGAAATACTGTCCCATCCAATGCCTAAGCGCAGAGGAACGTATATGGCAGGGCTTTGCTCAGAGGGCCGCATTGTCAGAAGCCCAATGGGCCGGGGGCCGGAGCAGGTGCCGGAGCAGGTACTGCACCAACCTGCACCATTGTTATTTTATTTTAGGCCACCAAAACATTGATTGATGGGCCGCAAGTTGAATAGCCCTGGTATATGGCATTAATGCTATTGCAAAGGCTGGGCAACATGAGGTAAGTTGAGGGAATGGGAAGATCTAAAATAACAAATAAATGACAGAGATACATATAATCTCTTACATAGAGACTCACACCTCATTGAATTAAAATCATATTTCCTCCTAATTAAATGAGTTTGAGTGGGGGCTTTTTGGACGATTTGTTTTCAGCTGCTACATACAGTCCAAAAGAATTGCCTGGCCGAGCTCCAGAGACTCAATGTGCACTTGGGAAGTTGGGATGGTTGGTGGCCTGTCTGTAAACACTACAATGAACACCTCTGCCTCTGTGCCTTTATTAGGGCAATGGCTGCAGCCACCAGTTGGTTACATTACTTCCCAGCCCTACACTTAAATTTCTGGAGCTATAATTGAAAGACGACACAGTATTTATGAATAGCTAAGGAATTATCGGTCACTAAAGAAAACATGTTCATTAGACAAAAATGTGGTGTGCGGCGCTCTGCGGCGCTTCCGGAGGCTAGCAGTAGGCGGCGATACTGCCCCGTGAAGGCACTGGGTGCCCGCCTTCGGACGAGTGGAGCTACAAGGAAGTGTAGGGCTACCATATGTGTCTCACTCTATTTATACAGCAGACCTGCATTGGCTCGGCCTGCTGGCATTATCTGGATAGAGGCTAAGTATCCTTGATTCGCTATTTCCCATCATATAGCTAATCATGTTGGCGCTTTACCGAGCGGTTGTGTTTTCCTTCGGCGCCAAACAGGTTGTAGTGTTAAAAGCAATCTTTTTACATACCTTTTGTGCGTGCATTTGGTGTGCGTGTTCTCTGCACAGCTAACCACTACAAACAACTCTATTCAACAATAGTCCTGATTCAACTACCAGGTTAGTCGCGCCACTGATCAATGATTATGATCCTCTACGACTCTACGGCGGACGTTCGTGTCGCAATACAGCAAGTATCGAGTCTTGGCCGATCGGATCGAGACTTCTTTATGCAATGCAACTGTGCTAGACTGTATTAACATTAATATTGAGCGAGCTTCCATTCTTGCTCGCATTTGTTTAGCCAGTCATTCTGGCGTTTGTGAGAGAAAAAAAAATCTCTCTTATTGGGCTTAATGTCAAATAGATAATTGCACTTGTGGTCTTTGGCTGAGATGGGACACGGGTGCCTAAAGCAAAGTACACAAAATCCAGTACAACAAGCATGCACCTTTAACATGCACTCATAGGGCCACATTGCATGTTGAGTGGTAGTTTAAATAACTACCACTACGATTCATAACAAAAATACAGTCAAAGAGATGGCATGGAACCTCTCTTGTCATGAGACAGACATTAAATTTGACAATAATTATCATGATCTACCTATGGGGTGGATTGCCCTAACGTGGGCCCTTTTTTGAAGCTTCCTAAGGTGGGACAGTCAGTTGCCTAAGGTGGAACAGTGAAATGTAGTGTTGAACATTTGTTTTTTCCATATACAGTCTGCTTCAACCATTGTTTCATTGACATTTATTATTTTAGGGACGAGCCAGAGCCTCTGGAGTTTAGGTGTCCCACAGTAGGCAGTGGCCCACTTTAATTCATATTCTTTTTAAAATGTTGTCCAGCTGTAATCACTTATGCCAAGCTTTGAAGCACTTTGGGTGTTACGAGTAACACTGTTTACATTGCTAAGATTAGTTTTAAAGTGTGTTTGAAGTGTTCCTGAAAGCCGTTGTATGACGTCTCTCCCGATAACTTGGATTAAAAGGAATGTAGAAGGAAATGGAGACAACAATGGTGAATGCCCGCTGGTATGCGTCCCACTGTTAGGGGTTTACATGTGACCTCTTCACGGAGATGTGTAACAGTTGACAAGGGTGAGTAGAACTAACTGTTGCGCGCCCATTGGAAGCTGACCTTTGGACCGTCCAAACTAGTAATTTTCCACTGGAGGAGCTGACCTATGACCCTACAAAATAGGCAATTATTTGAGAGGGTAAAGGCCTGGGTGTGAGGGGGACTTGTTAAAGGACGTCAGCCAAGTCTTCTGTGCTTCATACACCGTCAACTGACACTAGAGATGTATTCATTTGATGATTCCTAATGTGAAAACAAGCATTAATCTCTCTAGTTTCATCTTTGGTGACACCTAGGCAATGTGGGTAATCATGAGCGGATTGTCAATGAAGCCTGCTCACTAGTATGATTTATAATGATGTGCATTTACTGTGATGTACCTGATTACAATTAGGGTGGATTGCCCTAAAGTGGGCCACTTCCTATTGTGGCTCCTCCCTAAACTAATAAATGTCAGTGAAACTATAGTAAAAACAAACTATGATAATGTCTCTAACATCAAGTTCAATTGTTCAACACTACATTTCACTATTCCACTTTAGGCAACTGACTGTCCCACATTAGGAACGTGCACATTAGGGCAATAACACTTCCCAATGGCATTGGGAAGTGTTAAAATTGAAATGAAAAGTAATTCAACAATTTAATGTTAGTCTTACGCAGCAGCCTGGCGAGTTCTCCTTGTCTGGGCATGTAGGCCGTGAAGGCGTCGTTGGTAGGAGCAAAGACCGTCAGCAGGTTCTGCTGATTCATCTGCTCTGTCATGCCAGCTGTCTGGAGGGCCCCTGTCAGCATACTGAACAACACGCACAAATATAAAAATACATCCTTTTCAAAAAGTAAAAAAAAAAAGAGTGCTTGCTTGTGTGGCACAGTCGGTTAGACACACGAACACAGCGCTCAGCGTTGTGAGCTAGTTTCCCCCTCACTGAGATCTCTGCAGCGTCTGCTTTCCGGTTACATGTCTGTATTCCGAAATGAATTTTGGAGTAAACAAAACAAAATAAGCGGATTGTTTTTGGGGTTCAAACTTCGGACGGCAATTCCCCACCCCCCCACCTCCTCCTCCCCTGTCAATAACATGGGGTAATGGTGTTTGTGCCAGAGCAATAAGTAAGAAAAATAAAGACACAGTGATGCTTTTAATACATTAATTTACGTATTGTCAGGGACTTTTGCATTCAACCAACTGTTGAAACATATTCAAATTATATTTTCACTGAGGGCTCCCACCATTCTGAAATAACTCCATTCCGATCATCCGCCGCATTTCGTTGGCTTGGATAATTTTGGCGTATTATTTGCAGTGATGTAAAGTTCAAATCCCAAAAATGATATGCTTATTTTGCTAGGGTTAAGGTTAGGGTTATGTGGTCGGCAGTTAGGGTTAGGTTAGGGATTGGGGGCTGGGATTTTGGAGGAACCTTAACAAAATAAGCAGATCCCAGGTTTTTGGGATTTGCACTTTACATCACGGCAGTTCGGAATGGAGGTGTGTAACCTATTTTCTCCATAATTGCTCTCTTCTGTAATCTCTTATGTGAAAGTCCTTGCCGCTGAATGAGTTCCGTCCAGTATTCCATTGTACTCCCGTTGATCTGCGGCGTTTTATATTTGTAGTTGTGTTCGACATTAGTGCGACTGCCCTGAATCTCTCGATGAGACAACCATTTAATTTTACTGCTCAGTAGGTCTCCTGTTTAATTGTGTTTTTGTCTTTTTGAGCATTGAAGGAACCAGAGTGTTGTTGTTTTTTTACAAGTTATTAGCTGAGCAGAGCGATTGTTAAAGGCCAGGATGGTTTGTAATGGTCTGCCAAGCGGAGCTCTTCAAGATAATGATGTGAGGAAATTGCTTTAGTAGCGTTGGGTTAACATGGGAGTACAAAACCAAATTATTTATATTGCCGTCTTTCATGTGGTTCGTTGTCGTTATGGGAGAAAGGGGAATGTCAATTGCAAGGATACAATTGTTACAGACCTATTAAGGTGAAATGATAATTTCATATTAATAGTAAAGAAACTGTGTGTGTGTGTGTTGTATTTTAAGATTTCCCCCGGGGTATCCAGCGAACGCGACAAGCGTCGTGACTAGAACTAATTGAAGGGTCCAGAACCTGACCTTCCCGATACACAGGTCCAGTTTCTCAACCCTCGCATCCGCCACGGCTGTTTGTGTGACTGTGACTATACAACAGGTGTGACTTTTGCATGTACGCTTGGGTAGCAGGCTGAGAGCTACAAATGCAAATAAAGTCAATAAATAATTAAGAAAGCGAGACATTTTGGGACACTGACTGCAGTGACATAAAGCAGGATGCTCTCCAGGTTTGAGGCAATTGTTAAGAACAGTCTGCATGTTGTCTAGTCTATCCTACAGGAGTACCTACACTGAGAAATTCATTGCCACGAACCTCAGCGGAAAGCGCCAAAGGAGATCATTGCTGCCAGCATAACGCCTTGAATGAATTTGTATTTATTGTACAATTTGTATAGAAAGTATTTGTAAGTTCCATGTGTAAATGCTAATATATGCATGTATCGGAATTGACCATTTGCACACGGTACAGTGTTTTTTTCTTTTTGATTTAATGTGTTTTCATCCCTGTACATGTGTGTGTGTCGACGACCCAACGTTTATTCCATTTTTCTTACAGTTTTCACGGTGTCTGATCAAGAAATTAAAGTACAACAGCATCTGTATGAAGCATGATAATTTCTACAACAACCGGTGTAGCTAGAGAATTTATAATACCTCACAATGCAGAAATTATATTTGAACCATAATGTCTGCAGATTCATAATGCATTTGGGACCTGTATGCTTGAATGCCACAAATGCTTGCATTGCATTTTCCCTATGACAGCAACTCATGGAGCTACAGGATCATCACCGTTGTGCATTAGTCATAAAAGCATGGGGATCATGTTCTTTCTCCAGTACTCGAATATATATCGCGCTGGGACGCACATTCACACCACTTTATGAGCTCGGAAGAGAAAGGGTGATCGTTAAGGCTGCTGCCCAATGAGACGCTCCGGAAAAAGCGTAAAAACATAAAAATGGCCGTAAAGAGTGGAGCTGAGATGAGCCTGTTGTTCATACCACAAAAACCATGAAATTGGCACTTTTTACGCCGCAGGTTGGAAAGTTCCACTGCTATGCCATGAATCTGGCCCAAAACCACACGGAAAGGGACCTTTAAAATCTGGGATGCACCAATCCGACACTAAGTATGGTTGCTAATGGCCATAATTGCTGGAATGTAGGGAAATACTCAAAGTCATTTTCCAGCCGATTTTATCCAAATAAATATAAAGAGGCAATCATTTCTTAATAAAATGCATAACTGGAGGCATCTGTGGTGTTTTATCTCCATTCTTTTAAAGGCAACGTGGCATGATTTCTTTTCACTGAATGTGTTCTTGGTCTCTTCGTAAACTTGTCATTTGCATTGAACCCCTTTTGAGTAGGAAGTCTCAATGCACACCTTAAAAATGACTTTGGTCAATGATGATGCTGTTGACCCTGCAATATTTATATGAATGATTATTTTTCATGCAACTAAAAAATGCTTAGAGATGGATTGCAGTCTGACTTGGCGTAAGTTGATTCCATTTGTTAAATCAGAATGAGAACCTTTGAAAAGATTCTACTATGTAGTGCACTAGTCATGCTTGGTGTCAGGCATGGGCTCATGTGGGGCCACGTGAGTTTCTTTGATTGACAGAAATATCAGAGACGGTGATTGGTCGAATGGACAAGTCAACTATGACATATAAGAAAACAAGAGTCCATGGATTGTCGGTATGGCGAGTTTATATGTCATTGTGAAGTGATATTCTTCCATTTATATACACTTTTAAAACCTGATGGCCAGTGGTGGAAAGTAACTAATTACATTTACTCACGTTACTGTAATGAATTACTTTTTATGAGTAATTTGTAATTTTCTGAGTAGTTTTTGAAATGCGTAATTTTTACTCAAGTACATTTTTACCTTAGTACTTTTAACTCATTACATTTGAGGTCCCTCCTGTTACTGATTACAAAACATATTGGCGAGCCAGAACCAATGCATCTTCACCATTATAATGTAAAAAAAGGAGAAAAAAGAAGCTTCCTTAGCGGAGGCCTGCATTCCTGGAGTGCATTTCTAGTTAAAAGTTGTAATTTGAATATTGATTAAAAAATGAAAGAATAATTCAATAATTGAAATTAACTTTTACTCATTTAACTCATTACATTTTAAATGAAGTAATTCTGTACTTTTACTCGAGTACATTTTGAGATCGGTAATTACACTTTCACTCTGAGTACAATTTAAGAAAAGTAAAGATACTTCTTTTTTACTCAATTACAATTTTTCAGTATTCTTTCTGGCTCTGCTGATGACATGGATATGGAAACACAGAACAGAGTGGTGTACCTGAAGCGGTCATCTGCCTTCAGAACATCCATGATGGTCCCAGAGGGCGGGGTGATGAGTTTGTCCACAGTCAACATGTTGCCGAAGCGCCCGGTCTTGTCATGGGCGGCAATGCAGGCATTCTCGATGCACAGGTTCTGTATGGAGAAACAACAAACAGAGTATATCTTTAGGTTAGAGAACATCCGCATGAGGATGGATGGCGTTCATTCTGTCAGATCATGTATTAATAACTTTTTTCATTTAAATGAGGTTTTAAATACCTCGACAGTTTCAGTCGTTATTCTGCGACCTTCATCAGAAGTTATTTATCTGCTTGAGGAGCCTGACTATTCAGTCATATGGCAATTTTGAACAATTCTTCTCAAAGTGGACTCACATTTGAAGGTCCACAGAAAGTTTTTCAGACTAGCGCGTGGAATTCAGAATAGTATGCATGGTTGCAGGAGGTTCATATAAGGAATTTACTGCGCATAGACCGCTGCCCTGTGACCCATTGGTTCTTAGAGCCTGATCAAAATTCTATGCCCTTCTTTTTTTGGCATTGCAAAAAAAAAGTCAGAGAGGGGATTAGAACCCACGGCATTGCTTGATCTATGGTCTGGTGTGGCACGCTCTATAACCAGTCTGCCACTGCACAGCGCCAGCACTTCTATAACCTCCACTGAATTGAGATTCCTCCCGGCTACAATACAGGAGTGTTTGTGATTTACTGCTAGACAGTTGCAACGTGGAAAAACACAGCGCCATAAGCGATGAAAATTGCAGGCTTGGAGTGCTGCCCGGGGCCCTTTGACAGCCTGAATGACCTGCGGAGCCTCATGTCGCTCAACAACGCACCGCAGGTGTAGGCAAACCTCACCCCTGCTCCCCCCAGAGTCCAATCACGCGGACATGGGCCAGGTGAGGCCATTTAAATCAGCTACTGCTCCGCTCACCCACTCTCCGACTCACACATGGTTGTCGTCAGTTTTACAACCGAGGAGCTGTTCAAGCCAAACTCTTGGCATGTGCTTGCGCGTGTGCCTCCTCGTTTTCGAGATGCTTTATGGGAGATTTATTGTAACCATCCGTTTTGAAAGTACCTCTGAAAAAATGTACCGTTTGAAGCCCTTCAAGGACGAACGGCGGGGGCCTGCTGTTCTGTTTCCGATGCCGCAAAACACAAAACAAGGGCTGTGCTTTGAGATGTAGAGCAGGAACAGGGGCAGAAGAATATATATCATGATATTAGAGCTACAACGATTACTCGATTAATCGATGACTACTCAATTATAGAATTAATTGCCAAGAAATTGAATCACTGTCATTTTGCCAGTTTTGTGCTGACATTAGCTCAATTTCTCTAGGCAAATTTGATATTTATACATCATATTTGAAAACATGAAATGCTCATAACGGATGTGAAAAAGGTGAAAAAGAAGAAAAACATCAAATATAATAATACAAAAATCTAAATATTACAATATAAATAGTAATAATTTTGTCTCTGAGATGAAGTTGAAGATTAATATCTTGCAATTATTGGTCAGAGTCAACATTTTGGGGATTTTCAAAAAAGAAAAAATGGTCAACCGATTAATCGACTAATAGCTTAAATAATCGGCAAATAATCGATTATTAAAATAATCGTTAGTTGCAGCCCTACATGATATATAATCATTGTATTATCTAGTCATAGAATAAACTTAACGTTGGATTCAGATGTACAGGCGCATGAATGTCAGGATCATGTAAATATTTTCACGTAAATTGCATTGCTGTTTGGAGTTTCACATGGATTTTGTACAAATTATATGTCAACGTAATATAAACATCACATTTTCGAATTTCTGTGAAAACATATTTTTACAACGTTTTTATTATAAAAAATTACCACCTTAACAATACTCACCGGTAGCTTACGCTAAACCTTCTGGGGTCGCCATTGTAATAAATTACACACAACACTAATTGACTGAGGATTAGAAAAGTTAAAGTCATGACATGTTTCTAAAGATTGATATATAAGGGAGGCTTGTGGTGGCCGAGCGGTTAGAGAGTGTATCCGGCAGACCATAGGCCGAGCAGTGCCGCGGGTTCAAATCCCCTGTCCGGCTTTTCTGCAATGTCTCCCCCTAACTCTTCATCCAAGTTACCGATTTAATCCTGTCACTATCTCTCTCAATAAAGAACGAAAAACGGTGCTTGCGCCCAAAATATAACTATAAAAATAACAACAAAAAAAGATTGATATAAAATGTCTCTTACATTCTTGTGTGAGAATTTCAATAAAAAAAGCACTGCAAGGCATTGGAAAATGTGAGATCTCTTTGTAACACTGTTATTAGTGACAATAATTTGAAACACAAACAAACAAAACAACATACAATACAAACAAATCTACTGATTGCTTTTACCAGCCTTGTCAATGATGACACGAGGCAGGTTGTTGGCTCAAATGAAGTCCCCACCTCCTCAAAAAGGCAAAAAAATTCCAAGGACTCCAGATGTTTCACATCCTCCTCCGACTGAGATCTGCCTCAGGGACCGGCATTGTAATCTTTGTTTGAAGGAACACTCGTGCGGCTTCCCAGAATTCCTTGTGATTATTCTGGCCAAAGTAACGTCCCGAATAAAGAAACGACCCAACAGGTCAGCTGGCAGCACTGCTGACAACTGGCAGCACAGTCTGTTCAGCAGGCGGAGTTCTCCTCATTCTTTAGTTTGAGTACAATACTCCAAGATAAATCCACCTCTATACCTAATTTCCAAGATCTAACTAGGGGAAAACTAGCTACCATAACAATGCTGTTTTCCAAGAGTCACACAGCTAAAACTAGAAGCACTCAGAGATTGCATTGTACATAGAACATAGTACTGTTAGTGAACAGAACATAGTACTGTTAGTGCTAGCAGTATGTGTGGAAAGCCATTATCAATGCAAGTGCTCGTAGAGTAGCGTTGCCACCGGCGAACCATGTCATCTACATTTCCCAGCGGCCCCTGGACCCGGAGGTCTAGTCACATGCTGTTCGATGTGCACATCGTGCACAGCGACCTATTGGTAAGTTGGTGATTAAGTATGATTATGTTACTTATAGGCTACAGAAATGCACAACTTTTTCAGTTATCGAGGGGACAAACCAACGTGGCTAAAAGAATGCTACCTGTTTCATGGCTATGCCCCGGCGCAGGTAATGACACCAAAAACACAAGTTCACAATTACAGTTGAGTCATTATGCCCGACTACAAAAACCACTTCTAAAATATTACTGATAATACACGTCATTATACTTTGAGGTGTGCTCCATGCCCTCGCCTTCCCAATGGTCTGAACCAAGGCGTGTTGTAAATCCGACTACTGATGACATTGCAAACAACAATTTGATTTGAATTTTGAATAATTTGAATTGATTGTGACATTTATCTTTTGATCCAATTCGACAAAAAAGCGGCATGAAAAAGGGACAAGCGAGATCAGGGGAAGACATTGCAGATTTCTTATTCAACAACAATTCCCCATTCGCTGATTTAGTTGCATTAACACCTGTACAGATCCGTAACCATGGCGATATGATATGCTATGATGAGAGGTCAGTTTGGCTGCTACCATCCAGTAAGGACCATCGTTAACAGTAGCCTGCAACGAGAAGGCCTCCTGTGATCTCTGCATCAGGCTCTCTCATTGTGTGTGTGGGCGTTGATGATGACGATGTCACACAGGACAACTGGTCACACAGAGGTTATTGTCAGGGCGGTGGGGTCATTGAGAGTTTGACTGTTAGTGGACAGTGACTCTTCCAATCATGTCATAAAGCTGACAGAGTCACCCACACTCATCCGCTCCCACACACATGGCTAATGGAAGAGAGCTGTGGTCGTGTGACCGGCGTTTCAATCTATGTTGAGTCATGATTAGGGCCCTAAGCCTGGGTGCTAGAAGTAATTTTTCACGAAATCTTTCTGGTGCCAGCATTTGTCCATTTTTTTTTAAAACATATTTTTTATTAAACACACACAAGACAGACAATACAAAAACAAGAGCGACGTACAATCGTACAGTTTAGGGGCAGTGTGAAGTCACAGGCACAAGTCTGTATATGTCCTTGATGCAATAGCTATCCGACTACAGCACCAATTTGTATTATTTCTTTCTTTATTTTTATTATTCTGTTTTATTCAGTTTCAATCAGCCATTCAAAATGTATTCAGAATCAGAATCAGAATTGTGGAGAACATTTCTACAACATTATGGTGGCAGCTCAATGCAAAGCTTCTAAAAGATAGATTGATGCAATGGAGTACCAAAAAAATAGGCACTTATTATTAGTTACAATTTAAAATAAAAATGTATATTTATTTTCTCCACCAATTTGCCTGAGGCTGCTCATTTGGGCCATCAAATGGTTTAGTTAGAGTTAGAAGTTGGTAAGTTGCATTGCGTGATTGCTGTACTCGTGTTGAGAGTGCAATTTCTTGCAGCAGTCCCAACTCATTACCCATCGTCACACTAAAGGCCCATTTATACCCTCCATAAATAATGGAAACGGGGGCTTTCATCCGGTTCCCTAGGTAGTTTAATCCGCCATTTTGTTCGTAGGTTAGACGCTTAGCAATCCACTGAGCTTCGGGCACAACGGAGCAATATCACAAGAAATACGTGGAGGCAGTAGGGAGCCACAAGCGTTTTGCATGCTCTAACTGTCGCGACTCAGCACCGCCCTCGAGGGGATTTCTTAGGTACATCTGTATTCGGACGCAGGTATAAACACAAAACTCCGGGACCAAACGGCTGGAACGGACAGACACATCTCATCCGTCTCCGTAGGGTATAGCAGGGCCTTATTACCATGCACAAACATAAGCATGTCCACAATTGCATCCACACAATCTCTCACTTTACCTTCCAATCAGAACATGCACAGCTAAACACGGCACACACAAACCCAGCCACACATTAATGGAATACACACACACCCTGACAGGTATACCATAGAAGCAGATCTGATGTCTTGGGACTGCGGAAGTATGTGTTGGTCTGCTCCATTCATTACTACACCGTAACCTGAGCCTCTAGGACCCACAGAGGAGTTGGGGAAAAGAGAGAGCTCTTCTAGACTTAGACTGAGAAACACTAGGTAGAGGTGCACGAGAAGATATTGATACAACATGTAGAGTTGTAGACAATGTGCACATCTTTTCCCACCAAAATGGTTGAAGATCGGCATTTTACCAGCAATGTAAGATGAAAGGGCACATATTACTCAAGGTTGAGATATATACTCTCTCCTTTTTGTGAATCATTTCCTTCGATTCATTTTAATAATTCATATAAATGCGATCTGATTGAACAAACAAGCCATTCAGATGTTTTTTTTTTCGATAATAGTTGAGAACTCATATTTTTCTAAATATTGTTTTACGTAATTTTAATATGTGACAATATAATACCCATAATATATGACCTGAATCAAACGCAGCATTATATAAGGTTAGGCTTCTGGTCACGTCTGAAGTGAAAATTGTGACATGGAAAGAAACATGTGTTGGGTTTATGCAGCAAATAAAAGCGGCTGGCACCACCGTCTTAAAGAAAACCGTTTTCCTTGGTCCCCCGAGGCTTGGCACGCGAGGCATGCGTCTAATGGCCGACTAAGCTAAGCTAAACGCTAGCAGATAATGACGCTAATTTCCATGGAAGGAAGCGCAGCAATCAAGGAGCGCACTGCCCGCGGGATCCAAGGGAAGCGATGGAGGTTAATGTCAACTAAACAGACCTGCAAATAGCGGGACCCCAGCCTGCCATGGAGGTGGGAGGTAGCGGAGGCTTTCGCGGTTGTAGTCAAAATGCGGTGCACATGGTAATGTGAATGCAGATTAGACGTGACATTTCCTCTTGACCAAAAAAAGGGGGGCGGGGGGATCACATGCTTAACGAATTATGCTAATGAGGTCCGTGGTCAAGTTGGTTACATCTTTGCCGCATTACGGGAAAACAAACTGACAAATGCGCTGAACAAACTGTTTGCCTGGGCGCAACACACACGCAATTCGCAAGGTGTTGCTGGATAGATCGCACAAAAACCGCAGCCCTCAGAAGTTGGCAGGATGGTAATATTCGATGAAGACCGTCTGAGATAACCTTTTTAAAAAATTATTATCAACCACGGATTGGTGACCCAGACAAGGTAGTTGTAGATGTTTTCCTTCAAGGTCCTTTGCTGCCCGCCAGAGAAGTAGTGTGAACTAAGCAGACATTGTAACCGGGTTGCAAAGATATGCCCAACCACATATCGGCCAATAGCCTGGCAAGCCAGAACCAAACGATCGCCCACACATCGCTCATGACGGTCCGGTAGGTCAGGACCTACCAGGCAGACAAAATCAGATTGTCGCCCAAATTTGGGCGGTCCAATCAGTTGAGGCGGCCTTGCTCGAATCGAGATTTGTGACCCCTTTTTTGTGACCACTTTTCTCGAGCCTACTTAATCCAGACCGAATGATTGTTCTAAAATGAAATACAAAAGGGAAGGTAATATAGAACCTATGAGTCACATTTACATACAGTTTGGACATATATTCTTCGGATTATTCATAATCTGATGGTTTGTTCATTGGCTCTATTCCAACACGATTCAAGCCATGCGACAAAACAATCCTTCTAAACGTGCTCCTCGTCATTGTTTGTCTTGTTGTATCCCCAAGTCAAGAACAAATGACAGATATAGTTTAGAAAACAAATAACATTAACAGCAGTTAGGTAAAATCTGTAGGTATTTTTTTTTTCAACTAGTCCGAGATTGAGTGAAAATCTCAATTTCTTCTTCTGTCCAGTCCTCCGTTAAAGGAGTTCTGCGACTGCAACCAATCCCAATTACTGTCCACGATCGGGCAATCAAGGTTGAAAGGCACTGCTATACACAGCTGCTATATTTCTTAACAACTAAAATCTTAAAACCAAATCACTTTTGTGAAACGCCTCTAGGCAGCTTTGGCTACGATTTGGGCGATGTTTAAAATGTGTTGAGTTGAGTCGTTTTGGGAGGATTTCATTGCCATTTCTTTGTACGATTCTCCGATCCACTCGCATACTAAGCGTAATCATCAAGACTCACGTGAGATATCTAGCCAGCTGGAGAGGGAAAATAAAACCATTGCTGGTGGTCTCTTGGATGCAAGCAGCTTTTTAAGCGCGTTGGAAATGTTTGAAGCCCCCAAGGCGGTTAGAACGACTTTGAACTCTTGCTGGTGGACTGCCGAATCCACAAAACACTGCAATGCCAACGCTCCTACAGCCAAGGCTATTTTACCAAGAAGGTTCCCTGATGAACGATGCATCAATACCCTCTGTGTGTTTGTGCACAGTTACATGTCGACGTTGATTTACATTCCAAGTAAATGTTTGAATATAAGCCCTGCAAAAGCCGCAAATCATTGGCCTTCGTGGCCTTTGTTGTGTTTATCATCTGGCCGCTTGCTTGTGATGGCGTGATTTTAATCTTTATTTTACATTATTGAATTGCCTAAATACCACATGTTTTCCAACCCTCGTGTGTTCTTTCAATTTGCGGTAGCTCCTAGTAGCCTGCATGAAAGCCAGGCTGCCTGAGTTCAACAGAATGCATTGTTCTACACACAGACACACAGAATATCCAGTTGCAAATAAAGAAAATGCAATATAATGTTCATTTCCCACAATGTTGTGTTGTTAAGATGACTGCCTGTTATATGCACCACTCGACTAACCCTTCTCAGAAAGGGATTATATCTCTGTTTTGTGAGGGTCATCTATATGTTAATACAGACCAACGAATGGTACCTGAATCTTAAGCTGTAGTGAAGACAACTAATCAATGAGGTGGAAACATCTAATATACCCTTGTCGTATCAGCTTCCTTGGAGTTATTATTATGGTGTTGTAATGCTCTGATATAATGTTTTTAAATAGCGAAGATTATTATCAACATATTTAGCGCGGTAACCGTGTACACCGGTTACAGCCCTAGTACCAAGTACACGACAACTTGGCATGCCCCCGGGACACCGGGGTGAGCGCCCCGTCCCCGGGTGCCAAGCAGTGCCGCAGATTCAAATCTCCTGTTCGGCTTTTCTGGAATGTCTCCCGCCGACTCTTCATCCCAGTTTCCGATTTAATCCTGTCACTATCTCTCTCAATAAAGAGTGAAAAACGGCGCTTGCGTTATCTAAAATCTTGCCCTGCCTTAGGATCGACAAAAACCTTAGACCAGCTTAACGTTGTGAGATACGTACGTTGCGATAGACGAAGACACGCAGTTTGAGGCCATCCACAGTCTCCAGCTCCTGGCCGTTGTACAGAGCCTTGGAGCTCATCTGCTCCTTCAGAACATGGTTGTGCATCACCTTCCTCATCTCGGAGTCCATAGTGGGTTCCCCTGCAGAGTGTCAGTCCTGTTATTGAGCAAGAGAGCGCAACAGCACGCTACGTTCTAATCGAACTGTGCCATTCTGGCTTCACAGCTGATCCAATTGCAAGATTGCAGCGATCCCATTGCAGAAAGCAATGAACGCTTTTTTTTTTTAGAATGAGAGATAGAGGAATATTTTTGCACTTGCTGCAGAGAGCAGCCAGGGTGCTCAAAAGGTGAATGAATAAATGAATGAATTAATTAATTTTATTTTAGGACAGACAGTACAGAGCCATTTCAGCATGAGATACGTAGAGACGGGCTTAGCAGAGTTACTATATTTCACCCGCGGATGGAGTACACACTCCGGTGGGGAATTTAAACAAGTTTAAAAACAAGTAGAAACTGGTTAAAAAGGTTAAAACCAGTTAAGACCGTTAAAACAAGTTAAAACTGGATGCTGGAGGCTAGAGCCTTGATGGGGCGTGCAGGTGATGCTATAATAATTGCAATAATTCTATTCACAAGTGCAGCTACTTATGCTCAGCATTATGTTCATAAGTAACTTTTTATATATTTGATATTTTATATTATAGTAGGGGTGTGAATCTTTGGCCAACCAATGATAGTTATAGTGAAAATCAGTCAGTAATAGAGGAGATGGCGAACCTTTGAAGGCATCATTTGCGGGAGCCAGAACTGTAAGAGCTTCAGATCCCGACAGACGGGGTCCCAGGCCGGCTGACACAAACATTTTATTGGCCGTGGTGATGGTGGAGCCCTCCATCAGCTCCATCACTGTCTTGGCTGACGGAGAAAACACAACAGACATTTGAGAAGACAGGGATGTCGGCCATTTTGCAATATACAAAATTCTTTCTGGCCAAGGACAAGCTCAACTGATGATAACATCTCCATTTTCGAACTAGAATCACTCAGAGATTGCAAACCTGCACCTAACCCCTAAACTTAACCCCTACACCTATCCCCTAAACCTAACCGCTAAACCTAGTCTAACTTAAAATTAAAGACACTAAAAAAGCGCAATTTGCAGGTTAAAAAAAAGACGCAAAGAAGTGCTTGCGACTCGGGACGTTGTCGTTAAAGTCGAATATGCTATACAAGCTGATACAAAGATGGAGAGCAGACAACCTTAAGTTGCTGTCGGCAGCACGTCCACCATGTTTTAATTCCGAAACATCCCGAACGCGATCGGAAACGTTTGGAAATGGCACCGCCGGTCAAAAATGGCATCGGTCGTTCGGGAGACTAAATGCGCCTCGGCCGCACCTGTGGGCTCCGCCCCGGCGCAGGTTATAAATGCCTGTAAACTGACAGCTCGGCAGAACGGCAGTCAGGGGACAATCTACATATGCAGTCAATGGCAGTCAATTTTCCATGTGTGATGCTCAGACGATCAGAAGTAGTTCAGATTCCAAATGTTATGCCTCAGCATTGTTCGTGTACCATGAAGCCATCCTTTCACTCAGCATTGTACTACAGTAGCTGCTGCAGTACCCCACTGCAGAGTTTTGGCAAGAGACAAACTTAATTAGTAGAGATGTAAAGAAATTGAAACACAGCCTGGCACAACTTGTGCCAAGATGACAGGAACAAAATGAACTGTTCCAGAAACAATATTTTTTTGTTCTAACCGTTTCGGGAACATCAATTTATTGGTGAAACTCAAAACCGGAAACTTTATAATTCTGTTTCTGTTCGAAATGAACCGATTGGAAAAAAAATGGTTCAAAGCCCTGCTAAAGATCATATCCTATTGTCAAATCATATCAACATTACCTGAGTCTGGGATGAGCAGTTCGTTGATGTAGTGAACGACTCCGTTGGTTCCCAGCTGGTCTTTCTTGGTGATGACCGCCTTCCCGTTGAGCGTCATCTGGTCTCCATCACAGCCCACCTCCAGCACCGTGCCCTGCAAGGTCTCCATGGGAGTACCAGTCACGATGGACTCAGCACACTGCATGTGCTTCAGGATGTGGTAGTTCAGCATGTCTGGAAGGAGGGTTGGGGGTTTAATATTATTTATTAACCCAGATTTGTAACTATCTTATAGAACTAGGGTGGATTGTGCTAATGTCGGCCACTGGCTGATGTGGGACACCCAAGCTCGAGTGGCTCTGGCTCCTCCCTAAACTAATGAATGTCAGTGAAAATGGTAAACGCAAACTATGGCAATGTGTCGAGCATTAAGTTCAACTGTTCAGCACTACATTTCACTGTCCGTCATTATGCAACTGACTGTCCCACATTAGAAAGTTGCAAAAAATGGCCCACATTAGGGCAACCCTCCCTATGTCAACCTCAGCAGAATTGCAGACAGCTTTCATAAGCTTTCAGGAGCTTATTAGAAGTCAGGTTGTTAAACAATGACCATGACAACGGCACAATGGCTTACAAATATCAGTATCATCCATTGATCCATTCTGCACATCTCTCTATGCCCTTTTTACATGTTTGTGGCACTGTGTAGTTGTTGCAGTGTGTCTAGCACCTGTACCAGGAAGAAAATCATAATGTGTATTATCAACAATGGCACCAACTTCATTCTGGTTAAATTTTTTTTTCACTTTATTATTTTATTTTATTCTATTATTCATGCATTCAGAAGATTTGTTATCTTCCCAAAGATATTGTGTAGCAGAAATATGTTCAACCTCCCATCTGCCTGTTCACTGGCCTGTAACTACTACTATGAATACTGTGACAAATTATTAATGTCTCCAGCTACAGTGAGAGAAAAGGGATACTTTCAGTGTCTAGACATGTTTGACAGCCATAGATGTAACACTAACACTGAGACACAACCTCCACCTGACGTAACCCCCCCCTCCCCCAAACTCCCTGCGCTTGGATTTCACCAACAAAGGATTGCAGATGGAAATACCACTGCTGAAGCATTACGGTGGATTGCCCTAATGTGGGCCATTTTTTTGCAACTTCCTAATATGGGACAACCAGTTGCCCAATGCGTGTGTGGTGAAATGTAGTGTTGAGCAATTGAGCTTAATGTTTGACAGATTACCATTGCTTTTACCATAGTTTCACTGACATCCATTAGTCGGTGTCCCACATTAGGCGGTGGCCTTCATTTTAAATTTTTGGGCGCAAGCGCTGTTTTGATTTATTTATTTATTTCATTCTTTATTGAGAGAGATAGGGATAGGATTACATCGGGAACTGGGATGAAGAGTCGAGGGGGAGACATTGCAGAAAAGCCGGACAGGGGATTTGAACCTGCGGCACTGCTCGGCCTATGGACCTATGGACGTGCTTTCTACCCGTTCGGCCACCGTGGCCCACATTTTGGCAAACCACCCTTACATATTATATACATGTTATGTATTACATGTGGTCTTTTCAAATAAACAAATTGGTTCATTCACCTCGGAGAGCCACAGGGTCTTTGAGAATGCGGTCGAGCGTGGCTGGCGGGATCTTCTCGAAAGCCTCGTTGGTCGGAGCGAACACTGTGTATTGGCCTTCGCTCTCCAGCAGGTTGGTCAAGCCTGCTGCTGCTAGCGCCGTCTGTGACCATGGGACATGGGACACATCCTTTACTCTGATTACAGTGGACATGTGATGTGTTCCTACTGTCTGTATTCAAATTCATGCTGTGGGTTCCTTGGATACAAGGTACAACTCTCTAAGTCATTATTATTATTATTATTATTGTTATTAATATTATTATTATTATTGTTATTATTATTATTAATAATAATAATGATAATAATAATAATAATAATAAT
>OMKY01248002.1:12248-23532 GCA_900302395.1 Bregmaceros cantori | reverse complement strand
AGAGATGGCAAGTAACGAAGTACAAATACTCAAGTACTGTACTTAAGTAAAATGTTCAAGTATCTGTACTTTTAGAAGTACATTTTTCTGTGATTACTTTTTACTTGTAGTGAGTACATTTTTAACAAAAATTTCTGTACTTCTACTCCTTACTTTTACCAAAACAGGCTTGTTACTTTTTTTTGCATTGATGGGGTAGGATAACGTCTATAATATTAGCCAGTACCGAGTACAGTCCCAGTTAATAAGAAATTGATATAAGATACATTAGGCTAGTTTTTAATTTATTTGAGCAATAACATTGACAAACTAACATTGAAAAAATGCATTTTACATACAATTTTATTTGCAGCACTTTGTATTTATACTTTCAAAAATACTTTTGAGTACATTTTAGAGCATGTACTTTTTACTTTCAAAAATACTTTTTGAGTACATTTCTGAGCCTGTACTTTTACTTTACTTGAGTAGTTATTTGGATCAGTACTTTGTAGTTTTACTCAAGTTGTTTTTTTACAAATGTATTTTACTCTTACTCAAGTAAGAAATCCCGGTACTTTTGCCATCTCTGTAGATATCTCACTGTCCCGCATTAGGAAGCTGCAAAATACGGCCCATACTAGGGAAATTCACCCAATGTCAAAAAGGTTTTTTACATACCTTGACCAAAGATTCTGTGATCTTCTTTAGGAGTGACACCGTGTTGGCATGATGACGCTGCAGCTTTATCACTTGGACGTGGTCTGCCCGGCTGTCCCGCCAGCTGGACCCAGCCTACCCCCGTGCGGGGGCCTTGGACATGTTAAAGCTGCCGCGTCACCATGCTAACTGGATGCCACACCAGAAGAAGATTGCAGAATCCACAATTGAAACTGTTGAGGCATTAGAAACCTTTCATCTGTCATTTAAAAATAATTTGACATATTTTATTATTTCAGTTTGACAGTATGAACATAATCTCTATGCATGTAAAGGGCTATTTCTGTCTGTCTGTCAGTCTGTGATGGAATATATGAAAATAATTTAATTTAACAATAACATTGGGACGGGCTCCATCTCTCTGTGTTGGGGCAGAGCTAACACGCATTCACAGAATTGTTTTAAAGGTGAACTCCGCAAAACATTCACACACCTTTGTTCCTGAAAAAATTTGAGGCACTGTCCAACACGCACCCCAACGGAACAAATATTCCACATATGCAGACATAATTCACCAGTCAAGGTCTTAAAGCCCCACCTTGTGAAAATGATTAAAATCACCATTTACCTACCAATAGGCAGTCCCAGGACATGTGACGGAGATGGAAGGCCAAAGCGGAACCTCTTTGTGTCATGGCTGACATCCTGTGGGCATGCACACAAAATGTAGTAAAATAGGATGAACCATTTTAGTGTAATAATTTATTACACTAAGACCAAGTATGACTGTGTGGCTGTGACTTGCCTGCTTGGTCGCATTGCCATTCCATCAACGCAACGCAGTCAAGCCAAGTCAATACTGTGGCATATCGATGGTATAATCACTACCCACAGGTGTGTATGGCCAGGTGCAGGGGCGTGGCAAGCGCCCTAGCAATTTGGGAGTGACCCGAGGCACAACGCTGGCTTCAATAGGGCTGTTTCATATGACGTCACGTCTTGGTGGCGGCAGACATTTTGGTGGTATTACGTCCAGTGAAGTATACGTATACGATCGGTTAAGTGATATACCTTACCACTTTACATCCATTATATAGGCAAATACAATTGGTGTAGTTAGGCTGCCATCTGCTGGTGATAGATAGCATATTACAATATATAAATCAATAATAGCACACTTTTAAACAGAAAATGTTCACAATTATCGCTTTCTGCTGGTTCGCCTGACCGCAATTGTATCACCATAATGACTGCCCCCGCCAAGCAGTGACGTCACCGTGCAACAACCTGAGCTTTCAATTACCAATTAGGTAATTGAAATCAACACTAAGAGATGCCTATGGAGTGCGTTAGTGACCTGCTTGTCCAGTAGAGGCAGTGAGTACTTGAGGTTGGGGTCCATCAGAGTACATGGTTGTCGAACAGTTCTTCCACGCCACAGCAAGAAGAAGATGGACAGTAACACCACCACCACGGACAACACCACCGCGACACTCTGATGGCAAACATAATATACAATGTACACAGGAAAACATTACAAGTAATAGCACCACAGCATATATGATATGTATGGTGGATTGCCCTATTGTGCGCAAATTTCTGCAACTTCCTATTGTGGGACAGTAAGTTAGCTAATGATGGACAGTGAAATGTAGTGTTAAACAGTTGAACTTAATGTTAGACATTACCATAGTTTACTTTCACCATAGTTTCACTGACATTCATTAGTTTAGGGAGGAGCCAGAGTCACTGGAGCGTAGGTCTCCCACATTAGACATTGGCCCACATTAGGGCAATCCACCCTACTACATGTGCATACAGGAGCTTGAAGTGCAAATCTGAGATACCATTGGTCAGCATTGACATAGGTGGTCATTGAAGGAATGCACACTTGAAGTTACCACAGAAGGGCGCAAGGCTGGACTGGGACTAACAATTTGGCGTGACATTTTATTGAATAGAAGGCACGCTTCTTAATATTCTTATAAATCTGATCCCCAGATTTATAGGGATGAGTAACCAGCCCAAATTGATTTTTGGCCAGCCCAAATAAACTGCAACCCATTGGGAAATTGCTCGAAATGCCAAATGACCAGTCCAGTCATTGAAGGAAGCAGATTTTAATAAATGGCTCTAATCTTGTGTGTAATAATTAATTGGCAAGTAGGCCACCTTCTATTCTTACTTTCCTTTGCCTATACAGGTTTTAAGCCACTAGAGCAGGGTCTCTTAACTCTTTTCACCCTTAACGACCCCTTTGTCTGGCTTAAAGTAACATGCAGACCCTTTCATTTTAAGGCATTTAGCCACTTTTTTGTATCTAGAGACTGATAATATAGTAAATAATATACTATCTCTTTAAACTGGTGGAAAAATGAATTGAATTCTCTTGGCGCTAGTTAACAATGAAACTCAGAGTTTTGCTTTATTTCTTGAGAAAAATAACTTCCTGTACCCTGGTGGTGGAAGACTGCACCGTGGTGAAGCACATTCAGAGCTTTTGCGGACACATGCTTTAAAACTGTGATTCCTCCAGTCCACAGACCCCGTGGGGTGTAAACTAGGGTTGTAGGATTTTGCCTGACAATAAAATACAAACTTGATTTCAACTTGATTCCTTGAAGAAAAGCAATAGATGACATTTGATGAAAACTAATGTGGGTCGCTACCTAATGTGGGACACCTAAGTTCCAGTGGCTCTGACTCCTCCATAAACGAATGAATGTCAGTGGAACTATGGTAAAAGCAAACTATAGTAATGTGTCACATCAAGTTAAACGGTTCAACACTACATTTCATTGTCCCACGTTTGGCAACGGACTGTCCCACATTAGGAAGTTGCAGAAAATGGCCCACATTAGGGCAATCCACCCTACAGCTTTACTTACTTTTTTTTTTTTTTCTTTTTACTACCGTTAATGCAAAATGCATGAAAACTCAGATGCGTAAGAGGAAATACAATTGGTACCTGTTCCATGGCTCCACTGGTCACAGTCCACAGTACCTAATAACGGTAATGACCATAGTAATGACACTTTGAACCCTTGGCTCTCTCCCTCGCGAGATCGAGGGCGGTGCTTGAAGGTGGACTCAGCCAATGGAAATGATGTCAGAGCCACGAGGGGCGGTCCTTGAAGGCGGGCTCCGCCAATGGAAACGATCTCAGAGCCCCGGCTTGCTGAGCAGCTACACCAATAGAACGGGGCTCCGCACACGCGCGGTTCCAGGCACTGTCACGCCACCAGCCCACCAGTATGTTAAACAATAGATTATATAGAAATTGTATACAGGGCTGGAGACGCTACTTTGAAAACGAATCTCTTACAGTTACTAGTGATACATTGTTATTTGTAATATAAACACATTACCAAATTTAAAAATTGATTATTTTTCGGTTTTATCAATTACTTTGAGTTTACATGTATTTAATTGAAACTTGAAAACAAGCAAAACATTATTGAATGCGTTCTATATTTGGTTTTCAATCTCTTAATTTTAGGTTACATTTAGTCCCAATTGTTGAATTCATGTAATCCATTAATCCTGATAAATGTAACATGTAGTTCTAAGGGACTAGAGTTAGTATTTTCGTAATGTCATTACTGCCCCTCTCTCTCTCTCTCTCTCTCTCTCTCTCTCTCTCTCTCTCATTTACACAAACTATATATACACGACCATCAGCATCAGTATTTCTGGCCCCCAATCAGCATCGGCCCATGTAAAGGTTTATTCAGCGTATTAAAATAGATATTTACGAGTACAGTTCATTTTGCTTTATATTCCTAAAGTTAAATGTAAAGTAGTGGCAATACAGTAAAATGACAGGTATATTCAATAATAAATAGATTAGCCCAATCATCACTGACCTGATGTTATTGTTAAATGCAATAACACTATGGTTGCAAATCACATCAAATGACTTTTATCAACTTTTCCATGAATTTTAAGATTCAATGAAATTCACACAAAAAAAACGTATTAGCTTTTTACGTCCATCGTAAATGCGTATCTTGCATGCATGGCTGAGATTAAATATGTTGCAATATTCTGTTTATTGTATTGTATTGAATCTTTCTTCCATAGACTGTATGGTTTCTTCGTAAAGGCAATCCACTTTCAGGGTGGTTTCAACTTAATGCACTAGGCAACAACCACCACTAGGCGGCAATATGCACGCACTTTAGCAGTATGGTCAAAGCATCTTTTGTAAAAAAGTCTTCAAAATCTTCATTTGAGGCCGCCCTTTATTGCAATACAATGGAGCTCCACATTGCGATATTTTGGTATTAATCTCCATGTCTGAAGAAGGGTTGAAATGTATTTAACATGTGTTAAAATGCACTAATTTTATTGTGATGTTTATTAATACACTTTTAATAAAAAAAAAATCATTGTAATTCACTTCATGGATGTTAATGTTACAATTACGGAGCAGATGACTAGGGGGTTTTCAAAGTCCAAATAACAAAGAGTGCTGCAGTAAGTCAGTGTGTAGTTGCATGATAATCTGTAAATTAGACACACTGTAATGGAGTAGTAACATATCCTGCAGCATAGCCTCAAAGAAATATATGTGGCTAGTTCTAACAATAACAAAATGTTATTTTGGGAAATGTTATATTGTACAATATAGTAATGCAATACTGTTGATGAGGATTTATTTGTATTGTATGTCATGTGTGGATTTTATTGATTTTTCAGATACTGGCGGGAACACACTGGCACAAACAAAAACATTAACTTAATTCAAATTTCAAGAGAATTAGAACATAAATAATGTAACATCATGGCTATAATAATTAACAGTAATATTAAATGGTTCTCTAATGCCGCTCCGTGGACGTTTCATTACTGTGTGTGCGTTTGCTTGGGCGGCTGAACATATCCATGGCCATATGCCAGGCAGAGATGGCAAAAGTAGCTTTCTTACTTAAGTAGAAGTGAAATACGTTTGTAAAGAGATTACAAAGCACTGATTAAAATACCTACAAGTCAAAGTCAAATGTACCAGCTCTGTAATGTACTCAAAAGTATTTTTAAAAGTAGAAAGTACAAAAATATAGCCATTCATGTCAGGATATATATATTTCTTAGCTTGTCGTGTTAGTGTAAAGATACATATTGAACGAGATGTCACATGTGCTGTGATGTTTACACTAGGGTGCATTACCTAAAATTAATAGTTCTTGTAGATCGGTATTGTTGCACAAACAGAATATATTTATAAAGTCTATAAAAGCGTCACAAGTCTGTTTTTGAGAAGGAGTAGAAAGTAGTGATTTGTGTTGAAAATGTACCAAGAACAAGTAAAAAGTCATCAGAGAAATAGATACTTCTAAAATCACTGGTTTCTTGAAAAATGTACTCAAGTACAGTACTCAACAGATATAGTGGCAAAAATTGCAGCCGAAGCTACCTCGAGGCGCTTCACAGAAGTGATTTTGTTTTTAGATTTTAGTTTAGAAATATAGCAGCTGTTTTCCTAGCTCCCTCCCAACCTCGATTGTCCAAATGTGAAAAGAAGTAATCATGTATTTCTACTTCGTTACGTGACATCTGATGCCAGGTGTGCGTTGTTCAGTCTTCATTTTGTCCAACCGTGAGATATGTGCAGTGATCTTCAATGTAGGGCCTTTGAAAACACAAGGGGGCTGACAGATTGCGTCCTTGAGGACTGTGGTTGCTATGTGACCTGTGCCAATGTCTCCATGGCACACACACACACAGGCCATGTCAGGTTTGGGATTTAGACTTGCTGAGTGATGTGTTGTCCGTAAAACGAGCAGTCTCAAATATGGCTGTTGCACCGTGACGTCACAGCGTGGCGGCGGCAGACATTTTGGTGGTACCAGTGCGGTCAGACGAACAGGCAGATAGCGATATTTGTATTGTCCTTTTAAGTCTTCCATTATTGATCCATCCATGGTAAAATATGCGATCAAATCGCCAGAAGTTGGCATTCAAAGCAGGTCCATTGCATTTGCTTAAACCAGGAGTTCGTAACCTATTTCACCCTAGGACCCTTTTTCCAAACTCGGGTGTAAAAAGTACATAGTATCACTTCAAAGTGCTGGTAAAATGTACATCTCAAGAATGGAGGACGGTCTAAACGAGATAAGCATATTAGGATGTATTTAAATACGATTAAAAATGCCCATCATTAGCAGACAAGAACATTATCCAGTAATCCTTTTTACAAGTGTTGCATGATGCAGAATAGGCTCTCATGACGTTATGTGATGATAATGAGCTACCAGATCAAGTGTTGTACTCGAACATGTTCAAAGAACGAAGGTCATGAACTCCTTGGTATTTTAGACGAACGTGAACAAGCCGTTCAATTATGCTTGATGAACGTATACTTGGGAAAGCACGGTGGCCGAGCGGGTAGAGAGCGGGTCCCCCAGACCTTAGGTCGAGCAGCGCCGCAGGTTCGAATCCCCTGTCCGGCATTTCTGCAATTCCGCAACTCTTCATCCCAGTTTCCGATTTAATCCTGTCACTATCTCTCTCAATAAAGAATGAAAAACAGCGCTTGCGCCCAAAAAATAACTTTAAAAAAAAAAGAAAAAGCTGACAGCCACATAAAAAAAAAATTGGGGGAACCACATGTTCAAAATGATGACCTATGAACGACGAATAAAGAAATCCATTTAACAAAGGGCTGAACTGAAATTTGAGGAAGTTCATGTTGAAACGGAACTTGCCCAACACCAGATCACTGTCTCTTTTGGAATATGCACCAGCCAAGAAAAAGAGAAAAACATACAGCATTAAATATAGTTTTAATTTGTTTTAAATTTACAAACAAGGCACCCATTGATTCATGTTTTGTAAAGAAATTAGTCGCCTCGCTTTAAGACAGTTTTAGTCTCAATGGAAGGAAAGAAAAAAAGAATGCACACACTTCACACTCTTACAAAATTGGCATCCTTGGGAGGTGCCGGCAAAGACGTTGAAGCCACGCGACAATCCGAGCAGAAGACAAAAACGACTGGCGGAGCCATTGTCGTAACCTTATGGAGCTCACAGGGGAACACACAAGGTCGGGCAAAAGAGACATGAACGAAGAGAGAGAACGACTAAGGCATATGGTCAGCTAGACAGAATGACACGTTGTGGATTTGAGGCTAAATAATATCACATTGCAGTCTTCAACATCACACTAAAAAGATTGCCGTCTTACGAGACTGAAAACAAAGCACTTAATTTAATGGTTTTGGGCTTCCAAGCTGCAACGTGCCTTGTGAAAACATCAAGGACATTGTATCAACGTCTTCACATTTAGTATATATGGCCAACAGTGGATAATTGATATTAATTAATATCAATGAATATTAAAATGTCATCAGTTGGCCATTTTAGTGAAACCCAAACTCTGTTACAAAATTGGACAAAATACATGGCTAAGCCCTTCTCACCTAGCCTAGCAAGCCAGAACAAATTAATCGTCCATGCATCGCACACAACTAGAACGATCATTTGGTCTGTATTAAGCAGGTTCGAAAAAAAGTGTCTAATCACAGCACAGTATGTGTGGCATAGAGGCCCGCATTAACGGTACGCCGGCTGGATCGGCCGAATGTGGATGACTGTCTGATTTGTCTGCATGATTGGTCCAGACCCACCGGACTGTCTAATTGCGTGCGATGCGTGGACGGTTCGTTGGTTCTGACTTGCCAAGCTACTTCTCATCAAGATACAGCACAGGAAACGGCCGAGGCATCGTTGTTAGTTCCCGTGGTGAAATGCTTCGGATTTAATGTGATTAATTTGAACAAGTTGGCCCAGAGCACCCCCCTTGCTGTCTTTTTACATTTGAATTCTTTTTTTACATCACAATAGTATTTTTATATATATAACAAAAATACACAACATTGTGCAGAAAGTAATTCCTGGGTAAAATGTTGGTCACGATATGTATTGCGCAGGACTTCTAACCACTGTTCCTGATCCATAGGCATTTCTAGACTACATGTAAATTAAGAGGCATTGAATGTGGCAGTGGCATTTACGTATAAAGGATGGGCAAGCCATTTATTCATATGTACACATAAATGCACATACAAGCAGAAAGTAGTGATGTTTTGAATGTTAGACTAGTCTTGTTTAACATACCCAATTTCCAAAAAGGGTGCAGTAGGGCCAGGGTTTGATCCAATACAATGCACCCCCTCTCACATTAGGATACGAAGGAAATGTATCGAATTCCGTCAGACATTGCGGAACACCATTGAGGTATTTGCAGCAACATTTTCAAACTTTGCTTTACCACGCATGTTTGGCTAACCTACAAAGTTTATAGTTATAGGGTCAGATATTCATCTTCAACTAACGGGCCACTATTTTCTTGAGGAGCTTCAAAAATAATCTCATTGTCAACATTGATTTAAAAAAATAAAATTTCGTCTTGAGGTGCTTTGGGGGTCTGGTGCAGAGCAGCACATACTTCCTACATTTATCAAATATATATATATACATTTACATCAACGTAAAGTTTAATGATATGATTGATGCTGCACAGACAGATCTGCATTTGTCCCATGTGGACTGGCGGAGTGTTGTTCCAAATTGAGGAAATGCATTTGCTCAGTGAAACGTATATTTGAAACAAATTCCTTTAAAAGAGGGCAACACAACGTTGCACGTTTATGAGTTGATAAGTATTCATATTTTATATTTTAACATGACCATCATTCATAAGTGCATGTTACCAACTCTTGTTTGTCTGCCTGGTTAGTCCAGACCCACCAGACCATCACGTCGCGTGCGATGCATGGACGATTTGTTGGTTCTGGCTTGCCATTTATTGATGATTACTGGTTCCGTGGGATGTTAAATGCTAATTTGATGATTCAACATCAGATTAAAGTTAAGGCAAATTGTCCAAGTTTACTTGACTAAACTCATCAAAATCACCTCGGGAAATTAAGTGGAACACCCTTCCATTGCTTTATTTTATCCTTCTATGAGCATTATTTTCCCCCAGTCATTGGAAATTAAAAATAGAAAATGAATGACGAGAGAGATAGAGGACAGAGTTAAACAGAAGGGAGATGGAGAGAAGCGTTTGGCCATGACCAACTTCTGGACAGTGGACAGAAAGGGACAAACGTGTAATTTCACTTTCATCTGACAAGTGATGTTCATTTCCCCGCAAGCATGTTTTTAATCAGCAATGCTGTCCTGTTCGTATAGAAAAACTTTTTTGAAGATGCCCATCAGCATCACCTATGTGGCCGGCTGGCGGGCTACTAAGGAATCCTTGGTTAAGAATCCTAGATGAAACGAAAAAGAAAATTACTATTATTTGAAATGTCTTAGAGTAACTTTGAAGAATGTGTGCGCTTGTGTAGTTAGAAGTAAATGCATGCCCCCCACAGCTATACAGCAATCTTGTATGGTTGAGAGCAAGAGTTACAGGAGACCACAAGGAGGAAGTCGGGTTCTGACATTAAGAAACAAGGTCACAGAAAAACAAATAAGTGCGTCCAAAAGTAGTAATTGTGGGAGCGTTTCTGCAGAAACCTCATCCACTGACCAGGCTGCTAGAGATGGACTTCACTTTGGAAACCACCCTCGCCACCATGCACACAAATTGCACTTGCTTTTAAAAGGGTTCTTCTATGCAAAGGAATGCAAAATATGGCAAAGTATTGAGATGTCCATTGTTTGAACTGAGCTGATCTCTAATCAATGTTCAAATTTACGGAATCATTTCCAAAGCAAGTCCAAAAGCACCTTCTTAGCAGCATTCAATTAGTTATGTTATGAAGGTATGTCGAGATCGCTTTGTGCTTGAACATCGCATAGATTAAAACATGACTGATATGACGGAACATCAGTTGAATGTACTCAGGACTCAAATGTAAATTAAAATAGACGTTAGCACTGTGAATTATCAGCAACTTCCAGTCATACGTACAGTCAGTGAAAATGGCCTGGTTGCATGGTAAGCAGAATCCACAGTTTACAAAATGAAGTCATTTCACAAGGGAAGTGGCTAAAGCCACTTGGCATTAGCCTGGAAAGGCAAAACCAACTAATCGTCCACGCATCGCACGCGACTAGAACGAACAATGGGTCTGGTGTCGAGCGCATCAAAAAAAGGGTGTGGCATGTGGTGGAGGTGAGGGAGAGGGTATTATCCAATCATAGAGTAGGCAGAGCAAGTGATGACGGCGCTTGCTGGTCACGTAACCTACCAAACTCCGCCCATATCTTGTCTCGCAGAGAGAACTGCCTCAACGTGGCTCTGATTGGCCGGTTGCCAAACACCCGACAATCTGATTTGTTGAATTCGCTCGACACCAGACGAAATACTCGTTCTAGATGCGTGGACGATTAGCTGGTTCTGGCTAACTTAGCATTGGTCATTATGTATCGCAACCAACAGGCAGAGATGTGACCAAGTCCCTCTTTCAAGTCTCAAGTCCTTCTTGGGCAAGTCATCATTAACATGCTGTCATTTTAGCCCCAGAATGTGATTTTAATAAAGTAGCAAGAAAAATCAAACAATGCCATTATAAAAGCAAAACTATTACTTTCTTTTAACTTTATTAAAATCAGATTCTGGAGCTAAAATGACAGCATGTTAATGATGACTTGATTTGGAGTTGACTTGGGACTTGATCTGCCCAAGAAG
>OMKY01247999.1:1386-20112 GCA_900302395.1 Bregmaceros cantori | reverse complement strand
AACACGTGTCAACCCGTGGCATTTAATTTAAAGGGGTTTCTGAAGTGTGTGTGTGTGTGTGTGTGTGTGTGTGTGTGTGTGTGTGTGTGTGTGTGTGTGTCAACCAATACACACCCACGTGCGGGTACAGTCCCTACTGGTCCAATTCCAAATACCACGGAGGGGATTTGAAACCCATGTCTTTGTGGCGTCTCCTCTTTCCACACCACTGAAGTTCTTCTTCACATGATTGCCATCTTTTTTTATTAGTTCACTTAGTTCAGGCCGCTCCAACAAAGTATTCACTGTTCTTATTTTTTTTTCAGTAGAGGATTTTATTATTATTATTTTTTTCCCCAACTAAAATTGGATCGATTATTATCAAGTTTGCCATCAATATTGCAGACTTTTTTCTCTTTGTTATCTCCACTCATTTTCTAACATTCGGTTTTCATCCAAGCTTACGTGTTGCGCATGACACTGGGAATGGGGCCTGGCATTGGAAACAATATTAAATGTGTTTGAGCGTAAGATGGGCCAAACAATGAAACGATGAATTACTTCTGATTAATTGACTGATTATTTCAATTATCAATTAATTGGTTGCAGCTTTTTTTTTTGGTAGAGGTGTTTGAATGTTTTGGACGTCTCACAATTACGGACGAGCGATCACGTCACTTGTGTTCGAGTCCGCTTCCAACCGCCACCCCCGTCCGGGAATGCAGACGATGGTCTTCTCGTCCAGCAGCAGCCAAGCAAGACATTCCGAGACCGAAAACGTTAAACATAGGCCTGCCTGAACCGTAACGGAATGTTTTTAAAAAAATAATTTTGTTTTCAAGCCCTGCTAAGTAGTAATTTGTAGTAGCTTCTTCTGGTTGTGGACATTTGGTGTCCATTGGTTGTATTGTCCTGTCTCCAGGCTGGCCTTTCACCAAGTTTCATGTGTTTGCCTCCCTGGGATTAAAGGTCACCTTTCCTACTGTGTGCTATGTCATTGACGTCAACATGCTTCAACCAATGCTCCCTCTAGCTTTTAGGCTGTCACTTAACATTTTGAATGAGCTGCTGCAAAGATTTGGTCAAAACTAAACCGCTGCAGTTTTTGGCGGAAAACATTTGCTCCTGTCCGAAATCGCTCCCTACCCCCCATGTAGTGCACTATATGGGGCGCACCCCATTTTGTACGGGTATCCGAATTCTCCATGTACCCTATATAGTGCACTGAAAGTATCCCACAATGCACCGCAAAAAGTAGTGAGCATCGATGTACCCTAGATGAAGCAATATAACCCATAATGTATTGCGAGACATTTTAAAAATGACCTAAACTTTTTTTAAAATGACACGGCGGGAGTAAATATCGACCGCCTTTGGCAAATCATTATAAATGTAAGTACTTTGTGAGTGACTTTTCTGATGATTGTTAAATTTTATAATGATATTTTTTTGTAATTATATTTTATAATAATTTTGACGGCACCCACTCTAGTGTCCGAAATCTCGGCCGTTGCTGTTGAGTGCACTATAAGGGAATGCACTATATGGGGGTTAGGGAGTAGGGGATAGGGAGCGATTTTGGACACACCCACTCTCTATTCAGTGGACGACCGACTACAAAACATTTATAATGTGTGAAATTGGAGCGATGATGGCTGACTTGAACCTCCTGCATGTGTCCCCTTCCCCCCCCACCCCAGATCCATCCTGGAAAAAGAAGGTCCCCGCTCGTTGTTCCGAGGTCTAGGGCCCAACCTAGTGGGCGTGGCACCGTCCAGGTAAGAGTGGCGCTCCTGGGCAGCGTTTCCACCTTGTTTGCATATCATCCAGGGTCAGGAACAAGAGAATTTGTTCTGCCGTGACTCCACAACTGCTGATTACTCAACATCTCGGCCCTACTTTGGTGCCTTCGGTGGAAACCAGGGCTGCAGCGATTAGACAATTTAATCAGGGCTTTGAACCAATATTTTTCTCCCAATCAGAAACGGAATTATAACGTTTCCAGTTATGAGTTCCACCAATAAATTGACGTTCCCGAACTGGTTAGAACAAAAAAATATTGTTCACGGAACGGTTAATTTCATTCCTGTCAGCTGTTTAATGCTATCTAATATGTCGACTCGCTAGAGAGTTGCTGCATTGTAGATTTTATAATACTGAAGTGCACTCCTTTTTTAAAGAACGAAATAAAACTGGTATTAACTGGTTACCATTATTTTTCAATAAGTGTTCCCGTTCCAGAACATGAAAAATAATGTTTCGTTTCTGCTCCCTGGAAAATACAAAAAGTTCCCGGTGTTCGTTTTCGGTCCTTGAACCGGTTCAAAGCCCTGGATTTAACCGATTATGAAATTAATCGACAACTGACGCAGTAATCGATAATTGCCAAGGAATTTAATCATTGTTGTCAACAGTTTTTGCTGACACCACCACCAAAATCCAAAATATTATTTAATAAATATTCAACACTAATGATAAAAAGATGAATATCAAGAAAACCATCAAAATATTAGCATAGAAATGAATTGCAATGAGTTTGTGCTAAATTGTAACTAAATTATCATACACTTGTTGGCTAGCGTGAACCCGAATTGACTACATTTCAAATTGACAAGATTCATTTCTGTGTCTATGAATATTTTGGGGATTTTTGAAACGGAAAAAATATCGAACCGATTAGTCGATGAATCGCTTCAATTATCGGCAACAAATCGACTGTTAAAATAATTGTTAGTTGCCGCCCGAGTGGAAACAGAACTTTTAGTGGAAAATAAATATTTTTGTCGTCATGAGATTTGACTGGTGTCGAGTGTCCAAATACTCTTTATCATATGCAAATTATTAACTGCAGGTCACATTTCAGTCCACGGGAGTCCCCGCTTTCTTTGTTGCCATTTCAAGTGCCTGTTCATCCAACCTTGTCAATGGAACGAAGTTATTATTTTCCGGCTCCGCTCCCATAACAAAAGGCACACAACACAATTGTTGCTGGTCACAGGGCTTACTTGTTGGAGCACAGCATAAAAACCCTGGACTAGTCATGAAGAAAATGGATTGTGTTATTTTGAATAATGACATTTTGGTACGAACTGCTGCACTCACTTGATGGTAGTGTTCTGACAACATATCTGTCACCCACATGTCATCAATTTATTTTTATTATTATTATTATTATTTTTATTATTATTTTGCTATATCTGCATTATTGGTACCTGAAATTTCATTGATCCCGATGTAAGGCTCTCTATATCTTGCCTTGGTACTAAATACGTTTTAAAATATCTAATGTATTCCATATAATGTGACAAAAAGTAAGTCTTGACTTGAATAAAGCACTAATGAAAGTAGGCCTGTGCAAAAAATTGATTCGAAATCGGATTATTTTGTTCAGAGGATTTTGGAAAAAGTGAAATCGCCAAATCGTATTTCCGTTTTAACATTGATAATAATGATGATCTGTTTTCAAGTTATATGGGTGAATAAAATGTATATAAATTGAATTAATCAATGTCCCTGAAAATAAACACATTCCTGATAATAAAGTCATGTCCTCGCTGGGAAAGTGAAAATGCACAACTGGAATGATAAAGTAGCAACACTACGAGGGGCGTCATTCATTATCTTCTACACACATGCGTGCGCACACACACGTGCGCACACACACACACACACACACGCACACACACAGGCTTTGATAAGGTCCATGGCAGGCTGCCATCTGGTTAAAGCAGGCTACTTGAAGCGAGCTGGCTGGATATGAACAGTTGACTGTGACTGTGAACTGAAACTGGGGTTAGCACACTCGATGCTTGTCTTACATGGCCGCCATCCCTTCTGTTCTCCCAGGCACGTCTACGACCCTACTATGTAAACACACCACTATTTTCACTTTTACCTGCTGGTACACATTAAAAAGAGATTGTTCAATTACATTTAATTTCAGGACGCTGCACATTGATGAAAATATCCATGTAAATATGTAAACATGCCAGATTTTAGCACAAAGGGATATTTTCTGGTGTCTTATACGAAGCAGGCTAGATGACCATAGGGGAAGTCTCTTTGGGATATTGTGTACTGTAGATACAGCTTCTGTTATCAAGTGAATTTGAGCTAGTTCATTACAAAATGAAAAATATGCAGTGAATGTAATGGTGTTTTAATCCCGGTTTTCACGTTAATACAGTTGCACTGAAGTCTACCAAATATATTATGTATAAACTTTATCTAAATCTAACATTGCATAATATAAGTAAGTTTAAGAACAAACTGAATTTTTGCGTTCCGAACCGGTTCAGGGCCAATATTTTGGTGGCGGAGCGGTTCCGAGAACGAGAACGTTAAACGTAGGGCTGCCTGAACCGTTGGGAACGGAACAAAAAAATGTTGTTTTCAAGCCCTGCTGTTGTGCCTTATATTGATTTGGAGGAAAAGAAAAAAGCTATTAAAATGATTTCTAAATGTTGATCAAGCTGAAAAATATAAATACATTTGGTTATGAATTACTATATAAAATGTATCTTCTGTTGTGTGTAGGCTTAATTGGCAATCCGATTCATCAAAGGGAATTCTGGCTGGATACTCGATAGGGCTGTTGCATGGTGGCATCACAGCCTGCAGACATTTTGGAGGTAGTGTTGCGGTCAGACAAACGGGCAGAGAATGATTATTTACATAACATTGTCTGTTTAAAATGCTTCTATTATTGATTTATCCATGGTAATATGCTATCAATTCGCCAGCAGATGGCAGCCTAACTACATCCATTGTATTTGCCCCTAATATAATAGACGCGAAGTGGTAAGGTATACCACTTAACCATATGTATAATACTTCATCAAAATGTCTGCCCCCTGTCAAGCCGTGAAGTTCACACGAAACAGCCCTATTATTAAAATGGCTCCAGGCTACAGCCCCATTCCAAATAATTTTGTTTTTGCAATGGCCGTGTTTTCCGCTGCCATGGGTGAACTATTAACTAGTTTGGAGTTGCTGGAGCGACCTGTTTACAAACCAACATGCTGCTGGTGACTAAGGTGTTCCAACAAAGAAGGAGCTCTGCTAACAAACCTTAGCCAAATACTGCAACACACGAGTTACACAACCTTAGTCAAACGCTCCTGTACTGTACGCACGTGCCTGCTGACTTTGACAAGTGCACATACTGAGAAGCGCCATAGTAAAGATGGACTCGATGAGTCATCTGCTCTAAAGAAAAATGGGATTTTCAGCAGGTTACACGTACGTTTTGATTATTTAGTTGGAAACAAATATACAATTGTCATAACTGTCATCTATAGTCACGATTTCTCACTATTTCATAGTAGTTGTCTTAGAACATTCTGTCATATTGTATTCTATAGTTCTATTCGGTTGGTGTTTCTAATGTGTGTTGTGTATGTTGTTCTCCAGAGCAATCTACTTTGCTTCGTACTCAAAGTCCAAAGAAGTTCTTAATGGAGTGTTGGTCCCCAACAGTGGACTCGTTCATATGTCGGCCGCCGGCTTTGCAGGTACAGATGGGTGTTGGTCCTGGAAATGGCTGCTGCTTGGGTTATAAATAAACATGACTGTTTATCATTGAACCACTACTAAATTAACTCATGCCCAGTTTTAGATGGTGTTATGTTATATAACAGTTACGCCAAGAAAATGTATCATTATTGTTATAGCCCACATCTTGGAAAAGATTTCCATTTATATAGCGCTTTTCTACCACTTGGTACTCAAAGCGCTTTACAGTGACCTCTCGATCACATACCAATGGCGGCTGCTGCTATACAAGGCGCTCGCCACGACCCACTGGGAGCAATTTGGGGTTCAGTGTATGGCCCAATGACACTTTGGCATGGAGACTGTCGGAGGTGGGATTCGAACCACCAACCTTTTGGCTTTCAACCCTCCAGTCATTGGAACGGCCACTCTACCAGCCGAGCTAGAGCCATAAGCATCAAGGTTTTGATGAAAGCATCTGGATTGTGAACCTTGAATATGAATAATTGTCAATGTTTTCTAGCATTTAAAATTTTATTCTTTGTTATATATACGTTTTGGTCAGAGTTTTCTAAATTAAATCCATTTGGCCTTTAAATGGGACCCCAAATTTCAAGATTCATTTAAATTTGCCATATTGCGTATAAATGACAGGATTACACATACATGGAATTTTAGTTGGACATGAAACGACTCTCAAGGTCAACAGGTTGATGATGAACATGGTCAACACAGTATAAACAGTACAAACTGTTTCTACCTTAATGTACTGAACGCTATGATTGCTGGGCCCCACAGCCTTTGTGACCAACTCCATGATGAATCCCGTCTGGATGGTCAAGACTCGAATGCAGTTGGAGAAAAAGTCAGTGCACACTCACCCATGCCCTGCCTTGGAACGAATGGAATGAAAACATGTGTTCGGCTACAAAGAAAAGGAATTTTTAAATGTATTTTCTAAATGTGTACGTTTGAATATCAACATTTGAACTTGTGTTTTGAATGAGTCTGAAATGATTATCTAAAGTGTGTTTTACAATACACTGTAATATGTGAGTTAAGTGTTAGCATCTTCATAATATTGTATTGTAAGCTAATGAGCAACTTCTAAGTAGAACCAGAACCAATTAATTGATGATAATCGATTATTGAAATAATCAACAACTAATTTGATAATCGATTAATCGTTACATGGTTTGGCCTATTCTCCGCTCAAACATGTTGAATATATATATATATATGCTGTTCCCAATGCAATTTTTCCACTGTCAAGGCCCCAATACAAATAAAAGTAAACCAATATGTTATAATTTAGCATTTAAGAGTCTTTCATGCTATTACTATAAAATGGAGATAGCGAAATAACAAGTTTGTAATATTATCATTGCAAACTTTTAATAATGTTTCATAATGAATGCTAATAATCATCCCATTTTTTAAATGAAAAGCAAAGCGATTAATCGCCAGTAAAAATGGCTGATTAATCGATGAAAATGACTGTTAGTTGCAGCCCTAACTCCAAGTCGTGGTGGCACTTTGATGTGAATGAGAGCCGATGAGTCATTGAGCTGCGTTGTCATCACCAGGGTTATGTGACCCATGTTTGTGCACAGTCTGTTACAAGCAGAGCTGGAGGGGTTTCAGACATGGAGAAAATGCATACTCAACTAAAACAGTAATCTAATGCCACCAAGTCAACGTCACCGTATCTATCAACAATATTTTGTTTTATAGTTATCGTGAGCAGGGCTTTGAACTGATATTTTTCGGTTTGTTCCAAACAGAATTATAACATTTACGGTTTCACCAATAGATTGACGTTCCTGAACCGGTTAGAAAACAAAATATTGTTCCCGGAACAGTTCATTTCATTCCTGTCGGCTGAAAGACTTCTTGGCACATATTGGGCCAGGAGGTGTTTCAGTTCAAGATGACGCTCGCTGCTGGCGCGGCCGGGAAGACGCTCGGCAGCAGAGACTGGCAGAGCAGCGGATACTCTGGGACAGACCGTGCCGTGTTTCAACGAAAACTTTGAGGAACAAAATAAAATTGGTATTAACCGGTTACCAAGTGTCCCTGTTCCAGAACATTTAAAAATGATAACGTTTCCGGTTTCGTTTGTTCCCCGGAAAATACAAAAAGCTCCCGTGTTTCGTTTTTGTTCCTTGAACCGGTTGAAAACCCTGATTGTGAGACCCACTATTCGTGGGTAGTTTGATACTTTGTATAATTTGATGCCAGAGTGGGCTGTGGTGGCAGGTTGGTTGGTTTAGTTTCAGACCAAACAGAGCTTAGCTCAGGTGAGGTTTCTGACGACACATTGTCTTCCAAAACTTTGGTACAGCACACTGGGTGAAATCTCCCTGGCTGGATATATTTAGCCCACATCACGGCTATATTAACCTACTTCAGAGTCGCCATTTGACCTCTGGTAATGTAACCCTTCCATTGGCCTTAGGGGGCCGTGCGTGTGACAGTACCATAAATAGAAGCTCAACGGGTACCGTGCTCCGCCACAGCGTTCTGTAACCGGTACGAAGCACAACTGGTACCGTGCTAGCCCACAGCGTTCTGTAACCAGTAATTACTAACCAGAAAGTTAATCCCTTCCAAAATCTTGGAACGTCCAATATAAATCGTGAAATGTATTTTTTAAATTTGCTAACTCACAAATCATTTCCTACAAACGGCAATTCCTGAGGATAATCTGTAATAATAATTATAATGATAAAATAATTAATAAATAATAATAATAATGATTATATAAATAATGATTATATTAATAATGATTATATTAATATAATTATAATAATCTATAGGAATTCACCAAAATGGATGCCAAACAAATTAATTCCTTATGGATTACATACTTAATCCATGGCCATGTAAATTATATCACGTTTTTGGTGCATTAAAAGTTATTTTATGGTTTCTGATTGTTGGGTGGCGCTGGTGCGCGCAATGTGCTGTGCAGGGCACGTGGCGAGAAGAAGATGAACGCTCTGCAGTGCGCCCGGTACGTCTACAGGACGGAGGGAGTGCGTGGATTTTACCGCGGGCTGACGGCGTCATATGCCGGAATCTCTGAGACCATGATCTGCTTCGTCATCTACGAAATGCTAAAGCAGCGGATCGCCGACGGACGCCTGTCCACGCCCGGCTCCGACAAGGGAGCGTCGGACTTCCTCGCGCTCATGCTTGCCGCGGCGGTCTCCAAGGGGTGTGCCTCCTGTATCGCCTACCCTCATGGTGAGTAGCGTGAGCCTGTTTAGGGTCATTTCTACTCGATATTCATACAAATAGCATTACAATACACAATTGTCATTGGGGATAACGATAAGAATAGTATCTTTCGGTTTTAGCAAAGAGTCACGGTTTGCCGAATGCCTATTGGATAATTTTTCCAAATCAAGTCATCTTACCAGGTTCTCCAATGATCAACTTCTGTGGATGTATTCACCAGGGTTTATTCAGGATACTTCAGGACTATTCAGCAATGGGCAGCTAGACTGGGACACCGATTGTCCCTCCAAGGCACCAGCATCCTTGAGCCTCTGGCTTACTCCCCTGTTCCGCTATTTCGAACGTCTTTAGGCTCAACCCCTTTGTGTTGTTGGCAAATCAAATCACTCGGCACGCAGTACATACGTATACAATAATAACAGCAGGTGTCCGTCTGCACTCCGCACCGCAGACAACAAGGTCACCAGACAGGCTCTGCATTGGCCTTCGCCCACATCACAATACAATTGATCAATACGTTGACTACTCATTTCCCCCAAGAAAATCTACACAAAGTCCAAAATCATATTCCTGGTGGTGGAGTTCAAATTGTGGCCCCGGGTTCGTAATGTCTAGTAAACAAGGCATGCCATGGCACCATGGGCCCGGCATCGGTGTGTAATTTTGTGCAATAATTTATTTTGATAATTGATTTTTTTATGTGCAGTGCAGTAGTGCACACATTCAATATTTTCAGTAAACATTCACAAAAGGTTAATTTATATCTGTCTTTGAATTTAACTCCTGTTGCTTATGTACCTATTACAATATTTGAAAGGGTTGTCAATTTGGATCCAGTGACATTATGTCTAAAGCCTAACTAATCTACAAAGAGGCCTAGAAAGAGAAAGGGCCCTTGTTTTATGTAATCAGTGTTGGTGTACTGTCCTTCAGGACAGTGAATATGTAAAGTTATACTTGTCTCTAGAGCCCATGTGTTAATATGTGGGCAGTTCCGGCGGCCAGTCATGCTCATTCCATACCAGAGGGGTCATGTTGTCGCCTTGACGTGACGTCCTTCTACCGTCTGGTGTTACATAACTCTATACCGCGCACTCTGAGGGCATTAGCCTTAAGCCCTCAGCCTCGCCATAGTGTACACACATCCAACGTAATAATGCCCTCATTGCAGACCTCAGAGTTGAGTGTATGTACACAGATGTGTTTCAAGCTAAATACCATTTTCAGTGTCTTGTTGTGTCCACTTTTTTTGGGTAAGTGGTAGTGTGTGGTAAACCTACTGACAACTGGAACCACCGATATTCCTCTGCCATAGTGAAACAGACCTCTCTGCAAACCAGGGCTTTGAACCGGTTCAAGGAATGAAAACCCGGAACTTTTTGTATTTCTCAGGGAACAGAAACTAAACCGGGAATGTTATTTTTTATGTACTGAAACAGGAACACTTATTTAAAAGTAATAGTAACCGGTTAATACCGGTTTTGTTGAAATACGGCGCGGTCTGTTCCGTAGGAGTCTTCTGCTCCACCAGTCTCTTCTGCCACACGCCTTCCCAGCCCCCTTCTCCCGCTGTTCCGCCAGCACAACTTGTGCCAGGCGGTGTTTCAGCTAACAGGAACTAAATTAGCGATTCCGTTTTTTTTTTGTTTTTTTTTACCAGTTTGGGTACAATTTATTGTTCGGAACGAACCGATTGGGGGAGCGGAAAATATCGGTTCAAAGCCCTGCTGCAAACCCACCAATTTTGTACACACTGTCAGACGTCCGAAAGGAACATCATTTTGAATGTTGCACTTAAACGTAATTCTCTGGAATATCAAAATTATTGTATAATATAAATTTACCTTTTTACTTCCAGAGGTGATCCGGACACGACTGCGTGAGGAGGGCAACAAGTACAAGTACTTCTTCCAGACGGGGCGTCTGGTGGCGTTGGAAGAAGGCTACGCAGCGTTCTACCGAGGCCTGGTGCCTCAGCTCATCAGACAGATACCCAACACAGCCATTGTCCTGTCCACCTACGAACTGCTCGTCCACTTGTTGGGCGAGACCAAGTGACCTAGGACTGTGGAAAAGATGCCATGCTCCACACATTTGCACACACACACTGGCGTTAAAGACTTGAAACCTTTTTATGTTCATACGTCCGGCCACCACTCAAAAAGAAAGAACGTTTTTTGTTTATGTGCAAAAGGTTGCTGAAACTTGTTCTGTGTTTTGCGGTTTTTTTCTGCGTCATCTGGGTTGGCGTCTGCATTGGTCCTTTCTTTTTTTTTTCCTTAAAATGTGAGCAGTTTTGATGAGCGACTCTTCACATTTTTTTTTTTTAAAGTCAGACGTCAAACCACACGTTGTCGCAGCTGGAAATGTGACTTTAGCACCGTAATGACGCCATCATCACCCACCCCCCAACTTCCCCCGAAAGGTATGTGGCCAGCAAGCAAAAAAAAAACCCACCTTCAAAGACTCCTCTTCTTCCATGATTTGGAAGTTTACGACATCCAAAGGCCCAAAGCGTTTTGTGTTTTTATTATTTTTTGTTTCGTTTGGAGCATGTGTTGAAAGGTGTGCAGTCGATGTAATGTCTGCAGTATGTACTGAGCCACTGGTCACTGGCCGAAGGAGTATTGTTAAGTTAACTAACTTATTGCAGTGTCTTCTGTTCTCTTCCCGCCCCTCTCTCCCCCTTTCTTTGCTTGTATCATCCATGAAAACCCCACAGCAACCACTGTGCTGATTCTTATCACCCACATTGACTAGCAATGCGCGAGTGGCCGATTGATAAGGCAAGGACCATGGGGGCCGACTCCCTATTTGTAAGGGCAGTTTGTCTGCATCTCGGCCAGTTTGAAGATGATTTTCACCAGCTTTCCACAGACGTTGGTTCATATTTTTGAGCATGACTGCTGCGATGTGCCGTCCACCTGTTCTCGCCAGACTGTTTGACGATCAGAGATGTGTCTCTAGAATGTTCCATGTACGTTGCTTTATTTAATATGTGCTTCATAACACATGCTTGTTCAGAATGTTCTACTGGTCCACATCCACACTGTTCCCTTCCATTTCTTTGTTTTGTTGGAGGCTTTATGTTGTCAGATCATATCAGAGTAATATATTTTCATTGCTCTATATTTGTGTTTTGTCCTTGGAGAAAGGGAAAAGACACACTTTTTTAAAAAAAGGGACATCGACTTTTTCTTGAATCACTGGTTCAATAAATTGCATCGAGACTGTTTTAAGTGTTCACTATGAACGTGTTGGCTCTGATTTGATGGGTAGTGTTTAGATTCTTAGCATTAACATTTAGTTTAGTAGTGCACTCAAGGTTTCCTGTCTTGGGAAAAGTTGGGTTGGGCACACTAGCCACTATCTCTAGCGTGCACACTAGCTAGCTTTAAATGCTAACCTTGAGTGACATGCAAGGTTAGCATTTTGGATTTGCCCATGGTAGGCTTTGTGTGTTGACATCAGGGCTATGAACTGGTTCAAGGAACGAAAACGAACAGAATTTTACTGATTTTTTTTTTTTTTTACGAGGGGCAGAAACTGAAACGAAAAAATGTCTTCAACTGTTCCGGAACATTATGAAATCCACAAAACCAGTTAAAAACTTTTTTCCCCCTTCTCAATGTTTCCACATATCCTATGTCTGGCAGACTATTTTCGGTTGTGCGTCCATCCAACTTTCACTCAGTCATCGAGCCCATGTATCTGAGGCTCCATCTTGTTGACAGACGAGGAAGTGAATGTAATGGCGTTACACCGAAGTTTGAAAGTCCACCAAATATATTTTGTATAAACTATAACTAAACTTTGCTAAACATTGCACAATATAAGGAACTTTAAGAACGAACAAAATGTTTTTTCCGAACCGGTTCAGGACCGATATTTTGGTGGCGGAACGGTTGAGAGAACGAAAATGCTCGGAATGGAACTTTAAAAAGAAAAAAAAAAAGAAAATTGTTCTCCCTGGTTGACATTGTTTTACTTATTTTATTTTCCCAGACCTAAGTTTGAACTTTTAGTGATTTTTATGCTTTAACTCCCTTGATGTAAACCTGAGTCACCAGTTCTATTGTTGTACTACTGATTTACAAAGTAATCAGTAGTACAGTAAACAAAAAATAATGTCAAAGTCAAGTGCACCTTTAGCTGCAAATAGATTTTCATACCTCGCTAGCACTCCATGCTATTAATAAGTCACATGCGACCCCCACACATGTGCCCGCGCTCCCACAAACATGTTCTCATATCACAGCCTGATCAGTTCTCTTCTCCGTTGGTGCCAACAGTGACGGGCACAGCTCAGCGTTTGACGTAGATGCAAACGAGCCAATCTTTACCATCGACCCAGGCCGTGTTTGTTCACCCCGCCTCCCCGCAGTGTCCACGGTCAACATCTCCTATTGACCCCCCCTGCATCCCCCCACCTGGTCCACCAGACTGGTGGGGCTGTTTGTCTGGTGGTCCCCATGTATCGCTGCAGCGTAATATTCACCGCCATCTGTACGGACACGTTGATAAATGTTCTGTCGTGTTTTGCTGCGCCGTGAACCCTCGACTAGTGTATGTTGATTCATCAGATACAATACAAACACAACTACCAAAATAAATACTGCTGAACAAATAGGATGTCTGATATGCAGGGATGGCAAAATTATCCAGATTTCTTACTTGAGTAAGAGTAAAATACATTAGTAAAAAACAACTTGAGTACAAAGTACTGATCCAAATATCTATTTGAGTAAAGTTAAGAGTACAGGCTGAAAGTTGTACGCAAAAGGTATTTTTGAAAGTATAAAGTACAAAGAACTAAAAATAAAATTGTATGTAAAATGCATTTTTCAAGGTTAGTTTGTCAATGTTATTGTTTGAATAAATGACTAACAACCTTGACTAATTTAGCTTATATTCCGGGACTAAATGAAAACCACTTATTAACTTAATAACTGGGACTGTACTCTGAGCATCAGCGCCCTCTACTGCGCCATATTATACATGTTATCTTACCCCGTCAGTAATATAATACAATAATAATATTAAGTCAATAAATATAATAAAATATAATACAATAAAAAATAGGAAGATATAATATACAGAGACACCGTTAGATTAAATCATGAGTTGATCAGCTGTCTATATATAAAATGTGTGGTGCTGTCTTCAATAAACACTTTAGCCTATAAAGATAATATCCTGAGATTATGGAATGTAAATGTTAATTTCACAGCCTTTTGGGGCAACGCCAGTGGACCGACCTGATACACCTCTCACCTTCAGTGGAGTCTTGGTGGAGCCAAATTTTCACCCTGGACATAAAATTATTGTATTATTAAAATAATAATAATACATAGTCAGAATCACTTTATTGCCAAATGGTGCGAGAACACACCATGGAATTTGGCTTTGTTCATCATTTAAACCGCCTGGGACAGCAAGTAATAGTACAGAACCATACAGTCAATGTACAGAACACAGAAGTAGAGAAAAAGCTAAGATAAAGAAGTAGTAAGAAGCAGTTCAATGTAATACTAATAGCATAACGTAGTGAAAATAACAAGAGATAACTCAGCACTTAAGACTGTCAAAGTTGAGAAATTTACTGTATTTAGAATGTTTGGAATTGCAGTCGATTTTTTTCCTAGAATATATATTTATATATATATATAGACGACCGGCGCCCTCTGCTGGTGCAGCAGAGGGCGCCACCAGTGATGGGAATTTTGAGACATTTGCGTCGGAGCACGCGTCGAGTTAAATGGCTTCGTCAGCCGAAGCCACGATGTTGGCAGACGCAACACGTCCATCCGTTAGGTAGGATGGCCTAACTGTAGAGTGTAGAGGCTTCCTTCAAAAGGGGTAAGAATGAGACGTCATTTTATATATTTTTATATAAAGTAAACGATTGTTAAGTCATAAATGTAAACATAATGTTAACTCAACTCAACAGCTTTTTATATAGCGCCAAAATCGCAGCCGAAGCTGCCTCATGTTAATGTTAATTAAATATTTTCCCATTTGTGGACGGTATCGGACTTGGAAAAATAAAATAATTTCTAACAAAGTATTCGCTATAAGTGCTGCTGTTCAACTCAAAATATAGCCTGAAACCACACAATGAAATTAAACTTGGATTTGGAACACATTCATTTATTTGCCGAAATTGTCGAAATACCGCATTTATATCACTTCTGGGTTACTTGAAATAATCTTAATCAAATCATAGAGCACAATTTGATGTATTTCTGTTTTTATTTCTAATATATTAATGTATTTATTTCATGCTACATTCAGACTATATAATGACTTGGAACAGCTGTAAGAGATTCAAGATTAATTTTAATATAATCATCTGTTAGAAATAATGATATATATATATTTTCCCAAAGTAACCAAAACGCTGGATGTGGCCTATTTAAGTCCTTCCCTTGGAGACGTCTAAGCTGTAGCCTATTGAGACGTTTCCCGTCCCGGCAGATCTGACGGCTTACGGCCCTTTGAGGCAGAAGCACCTGAGAGTGTGAGATAGCCGACACTTTGTGGAGACTCCGGGTTCACCTGGAGTTTAAAAAACACTTCCTCACTTTAATACGTCGCCTCAATGATATCAACTATACGGCACCAGGGTTGGGAAGTAACGGATTGCTGTTACGCAGAGATGGCAAAAGTACCCACATTTCTTACTTGAGTAAGAGTAAAATACATTTGTGAAAAAACAACTCGAGTACGAGCACGAAATGTATTTAGTCCAGCCTCGTCATCGCATCTTGCGCTGTACCTGAACCTGTCCGGCCCCGCCGTGCCCATTTTCGTTGAGCAATCTTAAAACTATCAGTGGATGAAGGAGAGGAGCTGAATTTCAACATCCACACACATGAACTACATTTCCCAGAATGCCTGGGCAAGATGGATGCCGCCAATTGGCTGATTGAAGTCAGTTGGGACATGGGGCGCTCACTCACTGCTACCAAGCATGCAAGCAAGCAGGATGGCAAGGAGCTACAACCAAGATCCAGTTAAAAGTTACTCAGAGACACCAATGGTGAACATACACCAGTTATTTTAATTTAGTAATCAAAATACTTACCTAGAAATACTTACTCTGTACCTAATAATAAGCTTCTTAATTCGTTTGCATTTGATTGCATCCAAGGTACTTTGTGTTTGAAAAATAACTACAGTTGAATTAGAAGTACACAGGAACACATGTTCTGACCAGGGCATGAAAACTAAGTTATTTTTTAAAAGTTCTGTTCTGAACGGTTTAGGCAGGCCTATGTTTAACGTTTTCGTCCTCTGAACTGTTCCGCCACCAAAATATCGGTCCTGAACCGGTTCGGAACGCAACATTTTTGTTCGTTCTTAAAGTTCCTTACATTGTGTAATGTTACGTCTTTCGATATCGTTAATACAAAATATATTTGGTGGACTTTCAAACTTGCAACTGTATTAACGTGAAAACCGGCATTGAAACGCCATTACATTCACTTCCTTGTCTGACCACAAGATGGAGCCCCAGATGCATGGGGCTTGATGACAGTGAAAGTTGGATGGATGCACAACCGGAAATAGTCTCCCAGACATAGGATATGTTACAATATATACAATATATAGAGAACAGAAAAAATATGTTTGACCGGTTTTGTGGATTTCATAATGTTCAGTTTCTCTTCCAGAAATCTTTTTAAATCTGTGATCCTCTCTACAATACAGTGTGCAGCTTCATCTGTAAGACAGAGGAATATGTTCCGCTGAAATATCATTGTCCGGTTTGCTTCTCCACAGAGCCTCTAATTCTTTATGATGCCCTGAGTTCTCTCCGAGGTGGCGCACACGCTGCACACACCGTCCGCTGAAATGAGTTCTGTCTTGTCCGCCATCCGTCACACTAACACTTGAATAGGTTATCAAACCAGCACCACCGTGCCCCCTCATTGTAGAATTATTACCTCATACTCCGAGCATCCCTCAGCACCACCAGTGAAATAACACTATGAGGAACCCAGGCAGTTAGGTCCCCACCTTCTGACTGTCTGGTTTGGATTATTGTCCACCAAGTCGAGGATTATTTTGATCACGATTTCTTGATTTGCCGAGATCAGGATCGAGCGTAGACTGTATATAAAGTAGACACAGCGTGTGTGTACGTGTAACGGATGTGTAACGGTCATGTCATTTTAGCAGTGATTGAACCGACAGTAAAGGGCTGACCAGCCCATTACCATGGGCAATTGACTGCTATATGTAGTCCTATGTTATGTCTGGAGACTAACGGTACTCAATCCTCTCCCACCCTCCTGTTTGTCCCGCTGCATAGTGGGAACTCCCACCCTCTCTCTGATTGGCTAGTAAAAGCCAAAGCCCGCCCACCAGGTATCATACCCTCAAACACCATAACTAATACACACACAGAAGGGCAGATCACCCATCAGATCAGCACCATTGTCTCACGGATACGGATGCAACCAAGGATTTCTTCCTCGGCCAAGGTGTCTTTCCGCCATCCCTGTGCACAACATGATCTTGGATAAGGACCTGAACTGCATGCTTCTCACTGAGACATGGCTTGGTGTGGAGGCAAATGCTGTTCTCGCTAAGGCATCTACTCCAAATTTCAACTTCTTGTATTCTACTAGGGAGGGAAATAGAGGAGGTGGAACTGCCTAAATCACAAAAAGTGAGCTATCCACTAATGAAGTAACTTTTAATAATTACCAGTCATTTGAATATCATGCCTTTGTTTTCAGCAGCCCTCTCATACTCTGCATAGCAGTCTATAGACCACCCAAAAGCTCTTCCACTTTTATCAGCAAATTCTCTGAGATGCTCTCAATAGTTCAAATGAAAGAATTCTAATAGCTGGCGATTTTAATTTGCACCTCGATTCCTCCGTGGACTCTGTACCTAGAGACTTTTTAAACATCCTACACTGTATGGACCTTAAATAGCATGTGATGCAGCCAACCCATACTGGTGGCCGCACTTTGGATCTGGTAATTACGTACGGCCTGCTTATGGACGTACCCTGTGTTGTGGATCTGGCTGTATCTGACCACTCATGTATATTCTTTACTATTGCCGGCTTCAATAAACGAGAGCCCCCGCTGAGAACAGTAAAAAACGCTACCTAAACTCTGACGCGGCTGCAAAGTTTATCAACGTAATCGGGAACACCCCGGCAGAGGCACTACCCGCATCCTGCGACTCTATGTTCAACAACTTTAACACCAAACTAAAAACGACACTAGACATGGTCGCCCTGAACCGCAACAAGACAATCAAAACGAAACAGACTCCCCCATGTAGAAATGAAGAAACCAAAAAATTGAGGCAACTGTGTAGATGCGCGGAGAGGAGATGGAGGAAGACCAAGTTAACAGTTCATTATGAACACCTCCGTGAACACTCAAAATCCATAATAACACTATCAAACAACAAAGAACATTACACTTTCAAAAGCTCATTGAAGATCACAAGAATGATCCTAAATTTAGTTTTGCTACAATAGACCGGCTAACTAATGCACAATCTAATAAACCCATATCTAAAGCGAGTGACACTGTGTCAGGACTTTGCAGACCATTTTCGAGGCAAAATCGAGACATCCGATCCAAACTGGTAATCCAGCAAACTCCCCCAGCCAATATGTCTGAGCCCTCACTGATCTTGCAATTCGCTGTGATGTGTTAATACATAGGCTGGAAGGGGTGTGTACATTTGCAGAACATTCCTGATTGGCTGGGGGAATCCAGCTTCCTGATTGGCTGGGGGAATCCAGCCTCCTGATTGGCTCAACTCAACTCAACTCAACAGATTTTTATATAGCGCCAAAATCGCAGCCGAAGCTGCCTCAAGGCGCTTCACAAAAGTGATTACGTTTTTAGTATTAGATTCAAGGAGTATAGCAGCTCTTTACCTAACTACCCCCCAACCTTGATTTCGCAGTTAAGGACAGTAATTTGGGGTTGTTTACAGAACTCCTTTAACGGAGGACTGGAAAGAAGAGAGAAG
>OMKY01247994.1:0-14162 GCA_900302395.1 Bregmaceros cantori | reverse complement strand
TACAGTTATAGTAGAAGGCCGCGATACGTGGACACAAACAACACACAAAATGCACACCAGTTCAAAAACTGTCCGTCTGTGACCAATTACCGTCCGTCTGTGACCAATTACACATGACTCCCCTTGCTTCAACCTTTTTGTATGAATATTGATGAAATTAAAAGATACTCACCGAGAGGTCACATGTTCTTCTGGACCAATTGGCTGGCTGCTTCTTCTAGTAATTCCAAAAAGAATGAGAAAATGGAACGGGTTGCACTGATTATTAAATCATGCATTTGTGGGTCACAGATCTGCACGAGAGCATTTGGGTGTGGAATAGCACAACGCAAGTTACCATCAGTTTTAAATAACACGGTAGGTGTGTGCTCCCACGGAGTAGACATGTTGAAAAATAGCAAAAGACACGGCAAACTAAGCGCAGAGTACGAATTTAACCAGAAATACATGCCGAACTCGTCTAAGACAGATTCAGACCTGGGCAAGAAACACTTAATGAACTCTTGAATAATGCAGTTTTTTTGTACCCATAGAAACCAAAAGATATTACACAACGTTTTTGACTGAATGAAACTTTATTAGCAGGAAAACAGTGAGCAGCAACTTCCATAGTTTGGAAAATTGAAATAAAAACAAGCTGAAAATATCAAGTTAGGAATTTGAAATTCAGACAAAGACGACGTTATCCATTGATTTAACACTGACTTCACTTTAATATTCCTAGGAAAATCTAAAGTAGCAATACAAACATTAACATTTTAACGGTTGCATATAAAGTTGATGGGGATGAGGATTACTAGAAGCATTGGACATTAAACTAATCCAAACTATTTTATATTGCATAGGGTTAAATACGAATGGATAACGTCCATCCTTATGAGGAATTTTTTTTTTACAATCATGATTTATTTTCTTTACATGAACAAAGTGAAGAAACTTGATTTTCTAATGTGTGTGATTATTATTCAGGGAGCAGACAAGACAAGCTCTCAGTAGCAGACAAATGATTAAAAACAGCAAAAGAACAATTGACCGCACATCATGGTATACTGGAAGAAAGGCAAAATGAACTGTTCAAATGACAAGACACATTTCATACGTAGTTAAATGAGTCGTTCAAATCTATTGACGCTATCGTCCTAAATAACATTGTTCAGACGTTCTACCAGCAGAGGCTGCAGCGAGTGGCGACCCACTCAACCTCAATCAACTATTAACTTTCACTGCCAAATGACTGCCAAATACTAATAAAGCCTCATGGTACGTTTCCACTAAACAAGTTGTCGCTTGTGAATGCGGCTGAAATTCCGAAAATCGCATGCAAGCAGATGGGATGCGGCAGTGTTAATTCAATTGACGTGGGCATCAAGGTAGATGGAAGAAGAGAATTACGTCAATTCTAATCGAGTCACCAGCAGAACGCACGTCTTCTGTAGATCAATTGACGCAATGCTTGAATGGGTCGTAATTTTGGTGGAAACAGACCTGCCAAGACAGGATCTGGCTCTAAAGTTTTATCAATACTTAATATCGTTGGAAACGTGTCACAAAGTTTAGAGCACAACAAAATATGGCTGCCTCTGATGGTAAAGCTGGCAGTTTAGACCCAATACCACAAAATGTGCATAGGCAGTGAACGGGTTAAGTAGAACAATCATGTAATCTCTCTGCAAACAATTACTGATTATCATCAAAACAATTTCAAATGTTTGTCATAGCCAACAAATATATATTGTCATTTAATGTGTTGGTTTGGAGGAAAAGATAGAGAAGTGTAACAGAATAAGAAATAGTAACTAACCTGTTGTAACTAATCCTGGTCCCTGAAAAGCCAGCATTCCACAGTACACACTGGTCTCATCAACAAGGCTTAGTGCAAATCCAGGCTTAAATGCACTGGCTGGGATCGTTTTGGTGCCATTGCCATTACGTTTTAGAACACACTGTTAAAATGTCAATATTTATATTGGAAATGTGTTTAGATATGTGGCATATAGTGAATTACTGGAATATTCGTTTGAGGGTGTATTTATTTTTTCTTTCCAGTACTAGGTTATGGTTAAGCTAAGCTTCATTGATAAAACCCAGTGGGTATGAGACAATCAGAAATCCCCCAGGATCATCCAGTAACCAACAACACATCAACTTTCTCGGTGCCAAGAGTTTCCAGAGAAATATTTACAAAAACATTTTGAGTTTTGGAAAAACTAACGATTGCTCAATTTTACTAAACCAAACCCAGTTTGTCTCAGAAATCTTGATTTCAGATTTTGATTTTTCTCTAGACGTCATAGTCAACAGGAAAAATCACATGATGGATTCTTTTCAATGTTTTAGCAAAATAATCCAACGTTAACATTTCAAATGAATTATACAGACTTAACACAGATGTTATATTACACACTGTTGGATTAAAATACAAGACTATCTGGTCTTAACCTTCCAGTGCCAACCATTTTCCATGCCAACAAATCTGCACAAATTTTTGCAAGTCCACCAAATACAAATTATAGCTAAAAACAAAAAGACATCATTTATAAAGATCTGTACTTCCTAGAAAATATTTCCATTCTAAAAATATGGCGAGTCATTTGGTAGTAACAGTGAGTGGTAACACTTTATTTTAGTCATTAATTACCATGTAATTATAGTAATTATATAAATGTATAGTAATTACTTAGTAAATACACATTACCAAGTCATCACAGGGTAACAACAATATAGATCACTAAATACTTAAGTTGTGTAGCTACAATTGTGTAAATACATTCTAGGTTTTGTGTAAGTATATAGTAAACAGGGCTTTGAACCAATATTTTTTACCAATCTGTTCGTTCCGAACAGAAACAAAATTATAACATATCCGGTTATGAGTTCCAACAATGAATTCACATTCTCAAACAGGTTAGATAAAAAAATAATTGTTCCTGAACGGTTAATTCCGTTCCTGTCAGCTGTTTAATGCTATAACATCTGTCGGGGGCTGGGGCGACAGTGACTTGCGACAATGACTTGCTACAGAGACCCGCTGCTGCCCCCTGGTAGCGCTTTGCAGCCGAGGTCAAGATTTTATAAATACTCGTTTTATTTTTGAAGTTATCCCAAAGTGCACTCCTTTGAGGAACGAAATAAAACCGGTATTAACCGGTTACCATTATTTTCAAATAAGAGTTCCTGTTCCGGAACATGAAAAATAACGTTTCCGGTTTTGTTTGTTCCCTGGAAAATACAAAACGTTCCCGGTTTTTGTTTTCGTTCCTTCAATCAGTTCAAAGCCCTGATAGTAACTACTTTGTAAATACAATAACCAAAGTCATTGTCAAAGTAATGACTTAGTAATGTGTATTTACATGAAAATTACTATGTAATTACATGTTAGTCACTGTAAAAGTAAGCATTACCCAGTGAGTTTGCAAGTCGTCCGTGGCACCGAGAATTAATAAGCCCTCTACAAAACCAACTCCCAAAAGAAAAACACCGATAGAAAATAAACATACCATCACGTGGAGAAGACGACATGGTGTGCGGCGGAAGATATATTTATATATTTACAAACATTATGGGAAGCACTGTTCCCGATAACTCCCACCCCTACAGTGAAATATGGCGGACACTGCCTCCGATATGGATACACACTGGTAGGCAAAAACTACCTCTCGTCAGCTCTTTTAAATTCTCTTTAAATCTTCACATTATGGAAGACACTGCTCCCGATAACGTGTTCAGGATGGTGTAGTAGTGGCAGGTTTACAAAGCCGGCAGTCTCCAGGTTGCAAGTCCTCCAATATCGACTATAGACGTAAAGGAAAATAATACATTTGCTGCTCATAGCCAAGTTAGCTGTTAAAATATATTTTTTTGTTATTTGCAAAAAGTCCAAATTATCCAATCTGCTGAAGTGGGCGGAGCTGAGATCAAGTCATCAAATCACACGTCACAGTGAAAAAAATATATAAATCGATGCCCGGCGGGTACTGCGGCAACATTATTCCATTTAAAAAGAAGCTACTACAGGACTGGAAGACAGTGCACCTGGAGACTAACAGGTGAGTAAAGCTAACACAGTGGAGTGTACCCGTGATCCTTAGTCCATGGTTAGCATGGAAACATCTGATCCATGAAGCTAACCCAGAACTTTAATCTCTTGTTGGGATGAGTGTCGTATTTGATGCCGTGTCTCAAAGTTGGGTCAGTGCTCTGTGCACATTACATTTTCGCTCTATAGACGAGTTCGGGGGGTACCGGTCTCTGAACGTCACTTCCGGTGTCATTTACTTGCCGTGTATTTGGCTATTTTTCAACATGTCTATTCAGTGGGAGCACACACCTACAGGGTTATTTAAAAATTATGGTGGTAACTTGTGCTGTGCTATTCCTCACCCAAATGTTATTGTGCGGCTCTGTGACCCACAAATGCATGATTTAATAGTCAGTAATCAGTTCAACCTGTTCCATTGTCTCATTCCTTTTGGCATTACCAGTAGAAGCAGCCAGCCTATTGGTCCAGAACAACATGTGACCACTAATTTCAAGTCGGATTTTGACTGTGTTCATCGCTTTGTTTAAATTTTGATGAAATAAAGCAATGGGGGCGATGTGTAACTGGTCGCAGAGCCACATCTAGTGGTCAGATTTTGAACTGGTGAGCGTTCTGTGTGTTTTTTGTGAGCCACCGCGGTCCACTACAAGATTAAATGGAACTCATACAGACACCGGAAGTGCGTTGCAGAACGGCGGGAAAAAATGCCAGCCCCCTGCATTTCGTGGGTAAACTCGTCTATTGGCAAAGTTTAGCGAGTCATGCGTCCATCGGTCGCGCACTAGGTTTCCAGCCATTTTTAGGGTATCTGGGCCACTTTCAGTGCACTGGAATTTAAACAAGACAGCATCCCTACGCACTAAAAAATATGGTATAATAAAAGTGCACTATTTGAGACAACGTGACACTCCTGGTGGGGGTGGGATCAAGGGTACACTCCGGTTTAAGCAGATGCTGCTTTGGTTTCTCGACAGTATAACTGTCATAATTATGGGAGTCACTGCTCCCGATAATTATATTACTTATAAAAAAATGTTCAATAAAAAATGAGAACTATTTATAGTGAACCCTGCCACTGATAAATAAATAAAAAATAAATACCACCTCCAGCTCAGTCACTGCAAGGCCTGCGCAAGATTTTTTTTTTTCCTTTTTTCCCCCCCGTCGGTGAACAACAGTCATCTCAACTATTGAAACAGACGATACTGGGTTGTAACTTTTCGTAACGGGTAGCTGCCTTGTTATCGGGGGCTGTCAAGGCAGATACCTGGTGGCAGAGATGTGACCAAGTCCCTCCTCCAAATTTCAAGTCCTTCTTGGGCAAGTCAAGTCAAGTAAACTCCAAATCAAGTCAACTCAGTCTTCTCAGATTCTGGAGCTAAAATGACAGCATGTTAATGATGACTTGATTTGGAGTTGACTTGGGACTTGACTTGACTTGCCCAAGAAGGACTTGAGACTTGAAAGAGGGACTTGATCACATCTCTGCCTGGTGGTACAGCAGACACATTAGACAAACATTGGACATAATGGATCACATTTGTTTCTTAGATTTTTCTTCTTTGGTGCATGATCCACACCAGCGGAACAGCAAGAAGTGCGTCCCGGTTTAGAGAATGTGTGCGATTTTGAAGTGCTCCGACTAGTTTGTTAACTAGGTTTGTTAAATTGTTGACAAAGTTTATTTTCTTTGTTCAAAAGGCGCGTGGAGTGTCATTACCGAACTCTAGAAGTTTTCAGGGAAATCAACGTTTAAGTGCTGAGGGTCATCAATTCGTGTACTGTCTGAAATAAATTCTTGGTTCAACACTTCTAAAAACAAGGGGACGGGGGTTTAACCATGTCAGAGAGAGGGCAGGGTTTGAACTATGTCACAGTGACTGATTGATCGCACAGCCGCGGTCGGATAAGTCTCTGAAAATCAACCCGACTTATTGGGTTTATGGATTACCATACATTAAGGTTCGGTCACACCACGACGTTCAAACTTTGGCGTTCTGTGAACATTTAACATCTTAAGGCGTTTCACACGTTCTCTTCGTAGATTACGTACGTAAATTGACACAGATCTGGGGACCTTATGATTACGTGCGAACGGATGAAACTGAGCAATACTATCAGAAAATGTGGGGGGCGCTATCGAGTATAAACAGCTGTTGCACACAGTAACGTAAAAGACAATTGGAGGTCTGAAGGCGGTAACGTGTGCAACGTATGTTAATTGGCCAGATGTAGGGTATGAATGTGCCTTTTTGAGTAAAGCAGTTAAAATTACACTTTAAAGTCGTCGTTCCAAGAATGTTTTTTTTTTTTAACCTCTGGACCAGTGCCTGTTCACTGTTGTTCAGGTTCCCATTTCCTCAATACTTCACAGAATGCTAATCAGAAAGTCATGGTGTGACATGTTTGCAAGCTCTTCTTCCAGAACAGGAGAAGAATCAATATTTTCATATTTGCTCGACTTTCAGAATGAGTCAGTCCCCAGATCATTCAATGGGCTGAGATATGTTAAACCCACTCCCTATCCAAAGTCTCCAATTAAACCCTGCATCCCCTCTTCAAGACGCCTTAGATCTCGTTGTCCAGCGCCCAGATGTCTCCGGCCAGGGAGTTGGCACAGCCTTGCAGCGTCCAGGTCGCCAGAGCGAGCTGCGTTCTCAGCTTGTCCACGTTGGCCTGCTGGTCACGCATCTGGAACAGCTCCAGGTGTGCGAGCAGCGCCTTCAGCGTGTGCGGCTCCGAGCCCACCAGGATGTGACGGTATGGGCTGCCCGTGGCAGACACGTACGGGGAGAGCATGTTCCTCTCCACCTGGAAGGAAGGAAACTGGCCTTAAAGCAGAGGAGACACAATTTGTAGAGGTGTACCGATCCTCAGATCGGTGGACGATCAGACTTTTCGGACTCGTGATTTTGTCCTGATCGGTAAATGAGTTTGGGAGCCTTATGACTGTTTATTTACTTTGGCACAATTGTCAATTTCAATAATAGTCAAATAGGTTGGGTACTACCAATTTTTGCAGGATCAGGACTCAGTAGCGGGACTCTGTACCGGAGATCAGGATTGGCTTAAAATCAAAGGATCAGGATCGGAAGCAAAAAAATTGTGGTCGGTGCACCCCTAACAATTTGTGTATGAAATAGTCATAATTTTTTTTCTATATAAAATGAATAAAAACTATTCGTTTAGAAGGCTAGAAAGTCTCCCAATACACCCTGTGCCCTGGTGGCCGTTCTAGGAACGGCAGCTGAAAACTATGTATCCAAACCACACTAAACATAGTCATTGTAATTTTACGATATTGGAAGTCAGATAGGGCACCCACTGTTGCGATGTGACTCAGAACTGGGTGAAACACTTAGCCTGGAGAAATTGCGGTGCAACAGAGCTAACAGGCTGGAAATGTTTGACAAGTCATGGAAACCGGTACTGAACGATCTGAATGGACTGAAGACAAAGGATCCTCCAACATAATCCACCGACAAACTCACACAAGATATCTAATAATGTATGACTGTCATACACATTGACATTACCACTGTGGACCTGATTATTGCTGCTGTATTGCCTTATCGTTTTATTTTGTCTTTATTTGTTCATTTTGTTTTGGAAAACTTGATGATTGCTTTGATTGAAACTGCCAACATCTTCAAAGCATGCAATAAAAACATGTTTGAAAAAAAAAAAAAAAAAGTTTTAAATTTGAAACAGCAATGTTTGGTGCTAAAATAAAATTAGGTTGAAACTGCAATTTGATAAATTAAGGAAGATGAAGGGCGTTGTAAAGTTCACCGACTAGCCCCGTCCCACCACCTCTGTCTAGCAGTTATGTCCGGCAGTTGAGAGGGTGTGGCTTTGTGGAGCCGTGCTTTATTCTTCTTTGATCCGCTGCTTGGGGCGACTAGGAGCTATGCGGGCGCTCTGTGGAGCCGACGTGTTCATTAAAATGAAGAAATGAAAAATTTAACTCGCTGAATTGATCCAAAGCGGAGATGGTAATAATAATCCAAAGTGTACATTTTTGGACAGTGGGGGGGGGGCTTTAATGGTTAATGCAAAGTCATTTGAAAATTTCAGTTTTTGGAACAAAAAATACAAATTGTTCAGCCCAAGAAACATGCACGTGTTGAGAATGCACAGACGATAATAGACTTAACGTACATTATAGACCTGATGTGAGTTTAGACACTTGTGTTCAGACCTGCATGAGTTGGTCGTTGATCTTGCGGCACATGGCCGGGTCCTCCAGCTCGCTGTTAGCGATGGTGATCCTCAGTTTGCTGGCCGCGCTGCTGAACGAGCCCCGAGCAGAGATGATCCACTGGGGACTCAGCTCCTTGGGGAGAGGCGCGTTCTCTTTCTGGAACCCAGTCAGCCATGGGGAATAAAAAAAAAAAAAAGTGTTGTAGTATTATCAAACGAGACCTATGCAGTCATCTGACTATAAAAAATATATCCCCAAAACGCAATGTTTCAAGTCCCATCATTCCCACCTCTCCAGTTCACCTGTTTATAAACTTTTTATGTTAAATAGGCCTAAGCAGTGGTCTCAAGTGCTGCGTGTTTCGGAGTTCAACGGGTATTTCCGGTCTCTGAACGTCACGTCCGGTGTCATTTCGTTTGCCGTGCTTTTGAATATTTTTCAACATGTCTATTCGCGTTATTTAAAACAAATGGTGGTAACTTGCGGTGTGCTATTCCACACCCAAATGCTCTTGTGCGGATATGTGACCCACAAATGCATGATTTAATAATCAGCGCAACTCCTTCCGGTTGAAGCACCAGCCAGCCTATTGGTCCAGAAGAACATGTGAGTAACTTCAAGTCGAATTTTGACATTATTTAATCAATATTTATACAAAATTGTGAACAGAGCAAGTGGGGTGATGTCTAACTCGTCACAGACCGACGCCGAGTGGTCGGATTTTGAACTGGCATGGATTTTGTGCGTTTTGTGTGCTCTGACCTCGGTCCAGTACCAGAGTCAGCATAGGCAACAACAAGGCACCGGAAGTGACCTTAAGAATGGCGGGACAACATGACTCCCCCCAGTGTTTCGCACGTAAACCCGTCTATAGTAGAGCCATGACTTCTGTAGGATTCAACAGTTTCTTTCAAGGCAAAAACACATACATACACACCCAAATTTAGTTTATAAATGAAACTGACCATCTGTAGGGATGTAAGGGCTCGAGTGATCCTCGATTCAAACACACGGATGGCCAACTCGTAGCTGCGCGTGTCGAAGGCCAGCAGGTGGTCATGGACCAGACGCAGGGTCACATGACCTGCCACCTTGGCCGCCGACACGGCCAACCTGGTCAGCTGATTGGCCGAGGCAGCGACCAGCCTCTCACGGGTGTCCATCATGGTGGCGGCGTACTTGTAGTCCTGTAGGACACAATCATACACATTGTATCAACCTCCTGCTGAGACTGAGATTAGATTATGGAAAACACTAGAACAAGTGTGGTGGTAAATGACTGGCCATTTTTACTGTATTCATTAACGCATTGAATACCAGTCCTTTTATGGGAATACTGCCCAAGACTCCCAGACATTTTGACCATTTTTGACGTTTTTGGTAGGGTCACAGCACATTATCTGACAGGGCAACTGGAATTTGCTATGACTTGGTTTTCGGCAACTTGCAGATTAACATCTCGCCTTTCAAGCGTGTCTCTCCATCACCTCGCAGTCCTACACAAAAATTGTCTAGTTTTCACGTCGAAGAGGAGATATTGCGGCTTTTCGGAAACCCGCACCGATCAGCCTGACGCACGTTTGAATACTTCCGTCTCTCTCTCTTATTCTGTCTTTCTCTCTTTTTCCATCTGGCACGCCGCAGCGGTGGGCTTCGCGCCACCCGGGTGGTGCCCCTTGGTCGCAGACCGCGCACCACCGTTATTCCGATCCACTTGAAGTGGATCTGGAGGTGTATACAGGATAACTTTTGAAGCAGATCCACTGATAAGCGGTTTATTATTAGGCTTTTTGGTACCCAACGGGGCTACAGCCACCCTCTGGAAACTGACACGCGCGATTGAACACAAGGCGGGAAGATTTGACTAGATTTGGGGTTCCTGACAAAATCCATGAGTAATGATTAAAATCCCAAAATCACACACATTATGGATCATAGTGTCTAGTTTTGAAATACATAAAAACAAAAACGAAAAAAAAAAAAAAACTTCGGAGTCAATAGCTCCTGAACGATTAACTCGTGACATTCTTAGCATTGCAAACTTTCTGATGTCTCACTGTCCCCACTCATCGCAGATGGCTCACCAACATTTCCATGTTATTGTCGCCATTTTGGAGTGAAGGAGCCTACTCTTCTGTGCTAGCTTACAACATTGGGTTTTCACCCAAACTTACTGATCATCTTTATTGTATTGCTTCTGTTTCCGTGGGGCTCAGTGTCTAGTAACAAACTGAAGGGGAGCCATGGCGCCGGCAAAGGAACAACATATATTATTAAACACCTTTTAAGTGCAGGATGGACCAAACAACAAAATGATTAATCTATAGGTATTGATTATTGAATTAATCACCGATTAATTTGATAATTGATTCATCAATGAATCCATCAATCAGTTGCAGCTCTAGAAAATAAAAATACTAGATTTGGGGTGGCTGTAGCTTGGTTGGTAGAACGGCCGTTCTAATGACTGGAGGTTTGAAAACCAAAAGGTTGGTGGTTCGAATCCCTCCTGCGACAGTCTCCAAGACAAAGTGTCCTTGGGCAAGACACTGAACCCCAAATTGCTCCCACTGAGTCGTGGTGAGCGCCTTGTATGGCAGCAGCCGCCATTGGCGTGTGAATGTGTGATTGAGAGGTCACTGTAAAGCGCTTTAAGTACCATGTGGTAGAAAAGTGCTACATAAATGGAACTCGTTCCTTTCTTTCCTTATAGGGGGCGTGCGGTGGCAGAGTGGTTAAAAAAAAAACAGTACTAGATTTATAAAAGTACTAAAGCATGAGGGAGTACTTACAGCAGGACCGACTCCAAAGGTCACGGAGGGAATCCCCGAGAAGGCCATGAAAGGGAAGGCTGTTCCACTGGTGGGGAGGAGCTCGGGGCTATGAAGACAACACAGAAGAAACAATAGCTGCTTCTTAAGAATATGATTATAAAACAGAGTGTACACGTAAATAGGTGACATGTGATGGAAAGTCAATAGTGTTGGTTGCTCCCGGGGGAAAATGAGGGCTGGGACGAACACTGCTCGAAATTCATAGCCATGTATTGGTAATATGGGCTTAATTTCCACATACAATGCTAAACACATTCATCAAGCTACGGGCAACTATTTACTGTTTATAAAAAATCATGTATTTTTCTTTAGTGAAATAAATGTATTTCAGTATCAGAGGGCCAATACAGAATGTTGAGGGTGTATTCGGTAAAATTAACAGACGTGCATTGCACAAATTCATTGCTGAACATTGTTTTTTTTCAGAATACATTGTTCGGTCTTGTAACTCATAGAATAGGGCAGTTGCACCAGTGACATCATGGCTTGTCTTTATCCTGGCGGCGGCGGCCATTTTGGAGCTAATGCTCTGTTATTTTGGCCACTGCTGCCAGGCTGCGACTTCACAAGCAGCCAGGGCTCCGAACCAGTTCAAGGAACGAAAACTAACAGAATTTTACGAGGAAATGTCTAACTGTTCCGGAACAGAAACAGAACATTATGAAATCCACAAAACCGGTTAAAAACTTTTTTCTGTTGTCTAAATATTTGAGCATTTCCTGTTGTGCATCCATCCAACTTTCACTGCCAGGCATCAAGCCCTATGCATCTGGGGCTCCATCTTGTGGACAGACGAGGAAGCGAATGTAATGGTGTTTTAAACCCGCTTTCACGTCAATACAGTTGCACCAAATACAAATATATTTTGCATTAACTATATCTAAATATAACATTGCACAATGTAAGGAACTTTAAGAACGAACAACATTTATGCGTACCGAACCGGTTCAGGACCAATATTTTGGTGGCGGAACGGTTCCGAGAATGAAAGCGTTAAACATACACCTGCCTGAACCGTTCAGAACGGAACCTTTTAAAAATAATTTTGTTTTCAGGCCCTGCTTGCAACAGCCCTTGCATGGTACCACACCCATATTATCTAGCAGTGACATGAAAGTAATGCGCACCGCGTTTCCGGGTATAAATAATATCAATAGCTATAATAGTTCCTAGTGAAAGTCTTCTTAACAGTTTATGATATGTACTCACGTAACAGTCCAGTCTTTGTTCACCTGGCTTGGCAGAATCTGTATGAACAAAGACGTTCATTGGGTGAAGAATCTTCTCAGTAGTGAATTGGAGCTGGTAACATTTGCTGCCATTACAAAAATCCACTAGTTCAAGAATTTTTTAAAAATGAGGCCCATAACAACCATAATATATGTCCCATTTATTTAGGTCACATCAAACCTTTCACACCAATAAGTACCAAATGTGGGCACTTTAATGTAAAAACGTGCATCTGTCAACACATCCGTTAGGAACTCCCAGACATCCATAGTTAGTGTGTAGTACGAGTTAGTCGTGTTAGCAGACTGACCTCTTTAAAGGTGTTCTCCAACAGCTCCTTCAGTAAGGGACTACAGGAAGCTCTCCATTCGCTCTTTCCTGGACAACACACAGCATCAGTACCAACATAACAAAGTAGAGGTTCACTGATCCGATCCTCAGATCGGTGATCGGGGGCCCGAGTCCAAGGATCGGGACTCGTGATTTTGTCCCGATCAGGATCGGTAAATGAGTCAGGGAGCCAAATGACTTTATTCACTTAGACCATTATTGAAATTGACAATTGTGCCAAATAGTTTGGGTACTACCAATTTTTGCAGGATCAGAACTCTATCGGGACTTGGTACCGGAGATCGGGATCGGACGATAGTTAAAATCAAAGGCTAGGGAGCACCGGCATCCCGTGTCCATGGATGCTTTATAAGCCAACATCATAGAGTGCTACCGTAATAAAATCTTACAGTTAAAGTAAAAATCAAAACACCAACCTGTCACCAGGCTGTCCAGGTCGACGTAGGTGAAGGCCTTCATGCTCAGAGAGGAAAGATAGCCCTAAACACAGTAGACAAATTCAAAAACAATTTGCCTTTAGTTCTTCTCTTTAAAGAAAGTTTAAGAGAAAACAATTATGCAGTCGGTGCCTAAATATATATAAAATGCCAAGCCTCAAACCCTAGAAATGTGATAAAACAATTTTGTTCAAGAAATTCAAATTGTGAAGCCACAGGGGAGTTGTACAGGGTGGGAAAAAAAGTCAGAATTTGAAAGGTTTTTGCTTAATATGAAATCAAATGTACACACTTAGGTGCCAATACGACCATTCCTCATAGCCAGAGATTAAAAGTGATTTACACAATGTGTGGAATCTAAAAACAAACATCTTTGTGATATCAAAGTTAATTAACTCTTTCCCTGCCAATAACGAGAGTCTCGTTATTTTTTAACATGGGCCTAAATTGCCAAAAACGAGAAAAACGAATTTCCGTTTTATTGTGGTTTTCTAACCTAGACAACCTGGGCCATGTTCTGACAAAAAAATGGTAACTTTACCATGTGTAGAACCTACCCACAAGTCACCATAAACCCACACAATCACCAAATTCCAAAATCGATCCAACAAGCGTTGATAAGAAAATAAGGTCTCTATATACATCGGGCGCGCCACCACTAGCCGTTTCTCATAGCGAGCACTATGACGTGACCGCCGCTTCAACCTCCTCGACTTCCGTAGTGGACATTCACGTTTATACAACCTATGGTGGAACAAAAACACACCTTGAGGACACTGATGAAGAAATATAATGATAAAAGATAATGATTCAGGCACCAGCCGGACACGTCACGTGTCTACAGGAATAACCCGACACACTGATTGGGGAACGATGATGGTGAGTAGTTCCACTTACAGTAAATATAAGTATAGTACAAGTATAATATAATGTTCGGCGATCATGCACTTTATTGCCCTGTATGTGGTTTGATATCGCGTAATGCTGGGCTCGGACGAACACAATTCCTTTTTTACTGGTCTGCGTTCCACCGCCCGCTATTTTAGCCCGAGGACGGTGTTCCCTGT
>OMKY01247979.1:1334-16527 GCA_900302395.1 Bregmaceros cantori | reverse complement strand
CACACACACACACATTTGCACACACATGTGCGCACACACAGTTGAATGCATGCCGAGTTGCGTACAAACATACAAGCACACACACACACACACACACACACGGATGCAAGCGCACACTCATAGACTCACCCACTTGCAAATGTAAGCACACACTTATACACACATATAATCAAACTACATGCATGCACACTCATTGTTACACATAATCATACGCACCAACATACACACACACACACACACACACACACATATAGTTGTGAATGCTATCAAACACACACACAGACTCGCTCACACACAAACACCCACGTGTTGCACACATACCAAAGATCACGGACAAACATTCAAACACATATACAGACACACTGGTACATATGGACGCTCTGTGGACTAAATGTCCTCTACATTGTGATATTCTACTGCTATAGGTATGTACCATATATACTGCTACAGCATGTATATGGCTGATTGCCATTATGACTCCCTCATGGACACTTTCCTGGTGAATACTTTAAGTATTCAATACTTTAAGTATTGAATACTTTAAGTATTCACCACACCTCTCGGCAGACACCGCAAAAAGCCAACACTGATGTAATTTCGAATCAGATTTCAAGCTGCAGTTTTGTAGCGGTCTGTGCTCATGCTGCAGAGAGAGATAGGATTAAATCAGAAATTGGGATAAAGAGATGGGGTTGGAGAAAAAGCCACTGCTCCACGAGTCGAACATATTTAACCGGAAAATGCAGAGTATAATTTAAACGTCGCTAGCATCAAACTCCTGTTCATGATCGCTGCTTTAGTTAGTTAGGTTAGAATTTCAAAAATCTTCCTGACCAATTTTCACAATCTAGGTGTCATTTTAGAGGTATTCTCAAGCTCTGTCTAGACAGTTTAAGCTTGGGGGTGTGAAAATTCTCATAGTCATAATTATTATTCATACAATGTAGTGATCCTCTGATTTTTTTGGGGGGGGCAAGAACAAGGTTTTCATTCTTTATTGAGAGAGATAGTGACAGGATTAAACTTAGCCTGGCAAGCCAGACCCAATGCATCGTCCACGAATTGCACATTGCTAGACGCTGAATAGGGTCTGGGAAACCTCGAATACCCATCGGCAACATAAAACCGAACCAATCAGCGCAGACGTGGGTGGAGTTGGTATGGGCGACGCAAGACAGGGGCGGAGTTGGTATGGGCGAAGCATGACGGGGGCGGAGTTGGTGTCGGAGCGAGCCCGCAACGCCTCGGGCGTGTGTGTGGGTGTGTCTGTGTGTGTCGGTGAGGTTGCGTCGTTACAAAATGCATTTCATTGCGAACACTGTATGGGGCTGTCTTAACCGCTACACCAAACAGCCATCCAGTGGGTGCCTTTTCGACAAATAAAATAAAACAAAATGCATTCGTCTGTGTGTGTGTCGGTGTGTGTCTCACATCGCGTTGTTACAAAATGCATTTCATTGCATTCATTCATCTTGATTGGTACTGAAAGGGTTAAAAATATGTGTCAGTAGTTAACCAACATATTGTACATTTCCCGCTACACACCAACTCCTCTTACCTCTCCCATCCCACTGTCTGCTTCCCCTCTCAATCACTCTCCACCCATAACTCTACCCCTCTCCCTGTCTATACACTTCCCCCTGTCTTCCGCTCTCCCACTCAGAATGATTAGCCTTCAGTATCTATGTGCGTGTGACTTACCCGCGAATGTTCACAAATTGTTTTCATCCATATCATACTCACTCCAGTTTTATGGCTGCAAAATTTTACAGCAAATTGCAACTAAATTAGGTTATATTCAAATTCAATTAATTCTTAATTTAATTCATATAACTTTAATTCACATAACTTTAGAGTTTGTTTTTTTTTAAATGTTTTTTCCAGCCCATTCAGGGTGTTTTTTCGAACCACCGCGCCATTGAGGCATGTGTGCTTTCCAGCACTCTGCCTAACCAACTGAGCTACTGTGCAGCACAACTTTAGAGTTTTAATATATATATATTTTTTTTTTTGTTATTTTTTGGCCTCATTATTTATTGAGAGAGATAGTGACAGGATTAAATTGGAAACTGGGGTGAAGAGTCGGGGGGGAGACATTGCAGAAAAGCTGGAGACGGTATGCGAACCGGTGGTGCTACTCGGTCTGTGGCATAGGGGACGCACTCTCTAACCACTATTTCTGAAGGTAATACCCGCATATCTTGGTATTTTGAATGGGCAGAATGAAATTTCAATATCGGCTAACTCTATCACAGACAGTTAAATAGATAGAACCATGCACAATCCACGTTATGGTGTGTGCTCCAATCTCCATCTGACGCGTGCACACACACACACACATACATATACACAAACGGCATCATCACACACAGTCGCCGGGCCCAAACAATGGCCGCATTTTTGAAAAGTTTCACGCAGAAATGGCATCCCCACCCCAAACCCCAAATCAATTTGCCGCCAGCGTGTAACGATTTCTATTGTTCTATCTCAGCAGCGCGTTGCTTCACACACGGCGAGCCTCTCTGCTACTGCCTCCTTCCGACGCTTTTGATTGTGTCACTGCTGCACGGCACATCACGCCACGTCGACGGCGCATGTATGCACGTCTATGCCGGCGCGTCGACAAGAGAGGAGACGGCGGTGCGGTTCAATTGTCTGACCATACCCACAATTTTCATACAAGGCCAGCCGGCATGCATTCTAAGTGCCCTGTGAATAGCAAGTAATAGAGGCTGTTAATGGGGCCGGACTATTGACAAAGTCAGACGTATTGAGGGGAAGAGGGTGAGCGCGAAGGGCGAAGGAGATAATTAACTCGCAGATAATAGATAATATCTCACTATGGCACAGCTCGGCTAACGCAAGCCATAGGTCACCTGCGTGTCGTCTTTGTTCTGAGCCAAATCCTGGGCTACAATAGTAGGGTGAGTCGGTGGGTGTGTGGGGCGGAGGGGGTTTCATGAAAAATGAATGTGTGTTCCGAGACGGCCGTCGCGTAGGGTTTTGTCTGCATGGTGTCGACACGGCGTCCGACACAATTACGCCGATGATGGATTTAAATGCCAGCGCTTTTTAGCGTAGTACTCCCAGCCCCAAGGTAGACATCGCATGCATTTTTTTTTTTTAACAACCATTAATTACTTTATGTCGAGGGCCTTTTGCCCGAGTCATCCTGACCCTATGATGCTGTTGCCTGCTATAGATAGCTACCAAGGGTGCTCTGTGGAAATTTGTATCTATATTCTGACATGTTGTATGGTTGTAGGCAGGGCTGTGAACTGGTTCAAGGAACAGAAACGAAAGCCAGGAACTTTTTTTTGCATTTTCGAGGGAACAGAAACAAAACCGAAAACATTATTATTTTTTATGTTCAGGAAAAGGAACTGTTATTTTAAAAAAATGGTAACCGGTTAATATCGGTTTATTATTATTTTGGTCCTCAAAGGAGTGCACTTTGGGATAACTTAAAAAAAATAAACCAAGAGAATTTATGAAATATCCGATGCAGCAATCGACGTGGGGCTCTCTGCAGCAAAACTCCAGCGGGTATCTGTAGTGAGTCATTGTGGGTTCCAGGAACAATATTTTTTTGTTCTAACCGGTTCGGGAACGTCAACTTATTGGTGGAACGCATAACCGGAAACGTTATAATTATGTTTCTGTTTGGAACAAACCAACTGGGAAACGCTCCTTAAAAAACATACTCATTTACATAGCAAGTACATATTGTGTAGTATTCGTATGGAGTAAACATATAACATATAAAGTTTTATATTTTTAGTATTGCAAATCTCTCTCTTGTCAACTGACACATTGTGCTGGTAGTACGCCAATTTAACTTTCCCTTGTTGCATTGGTTCTTCTTATTCTAAAGTGAAATTTTTTTCTTTTTGAGATTTTCATTCTCTAATGTTCTATTTGTATTCATTGTAGGCATCTGTGCTTTCTCTCACCTCTTTAGACAAACTCTGTCTGTCTCGCTTTCTCTCTCTCTGTCTCGCTTTCCCACTCCCTCTCTCTTTTCCCCCTCTCTCACACCGTCTCTCGCTCTTTCTTCCTCTTGCAATCACTCCTCTACTTCTCTCTGTCGCCCTTACTGCCACACTCTAGTGATCATTAGCTCAGCAAACACATCCCTTCACAGAGAACGTCATTTCTGTTGTTTTCTTTGTTGGTTTCTGTTTTTTTTCCTCCTCTCACCTCTCCCTCATTACTTTTTTCTGTTGTTGCCTATTTTAGCTCCCTGTGATGTTGAAGAAAACTCAAATCACACACGTCTGCCCGAATGAACTCTGGTGCAAGCGTGACTTTTTTGGTTTGTACGCAGCACGCATAAAAAAAAAACAAGTTTGCACCAGTTATATTTAAAAAAGGAACGTGCCTTATGCTTGCCAATACACACAACGCCACACAACTCCAACCCTAACTTACGCTCATGTCTACACAGATATCCTTCCCTAGTGAAAAATCCAGCTATGACCAGCTTGAGCTGGTAGCTGGTTTAAGCTGATTTAAGCTGGTTTTAGCTGGTCTCAGCTGGTTGACCAGCTAAGACCAGCTAAAACCAGCTACCAGCTTAAGCTGGTCATAGCTGGATTTTTCACTAGGGTTCCCCGCGCAACAATTGACGACCCATCAACAAGACAGGCTCTGTGATAGGCTGGAGCCTGGACGCAGTGATGGTTGCGGAGAGAGGAAGTAGCGACATTGTTAAAATAGAACATTTTGTAAACGCTGTCTTGCCCCAGAAAGTTGAGGTCGTCTTCATTATATTATAAACCATTATGTCTAGATTTGTACAGAACATTTGGTGGACCTTGAAAAAATAAATTCCATGAAAATAGAAAATAGTGTTTCTTTCTCTAGCGCTCTCTCTCTCTCTCTCTCTCTCTCACACACACACACACACACATATACACACATGACACACTTAGCCCTTAAACACATATACACTCATGACACACATTTAACCTCCCCATATGCACTGGGGGTATATGCAGACACACGCATGCATATACATGCATGCACACAGACACACACACCCTCACACACACACACACATAAACACACACACACACATTTGACCTTGCCATATGCACAGTTGGGGTTAGTGGATATATGCACACAGGCATATCTGTATACGCAGCCCCTAGTGAACACATACAGATGGCGAGGCAGGAAGATCCTGGATTAAGAGGGCATAGACTGTGAGGCAAGTAGAACACCATTAACTCACATGTACTTGTTTTTTCCATATTTGCCCTCATTTGTAGTATTCAATCAGACTGCTCTTGTCATGTTTTGTTATTGAAGAGAATGGAATACACCGTTGTGCTTGTGGTGCAAAGTGTTTGGGTACCACAGTCCACAGTCACTAAAACTGTGAATCGCATCACAGCGGCTTCCCTCACCGTGACCCGTCACAGAAGGCTTACTCGTCTAAGCTAACCTTTTATGAATGATAGTGAACTAACTTATTGCAAAGGATAGTGACAAAACCTATCATAAAGTAGACTAGAAGCACTCAGAGATTGCAAAACTGTGCCTAACCCCTAAACCTAACCCCTAAACCTAGTCTAACCTAAAAATTAAAAAAAAGAAAAACAAGCGCAATTTGCGGGTTGAAAAAAAGGCACAAAGAAGTGCTTGCGACGTGATTGGAACTGGGGACGTTGGCGTAAAAGTCGATCACGCTACCACTGTGCTATACAAGCTGATCCAAAAATGGGGAGCTGACAACCTTAAGTTGCTGCGGGGGCGCGTCCACCATGTTTTAATTCCGAAAGATCCCGAACACGATCGGAAACATTTGGAAATGGCACGACCGGTCAAAAATGGTATCGCCGGTAAATGTGCCTAGGGCGCAGCTGCGGGAGAACACGGCCACGTGTGACGTCACTATGGAGAACGGGGATCGTTCACCCTTTAATATCAAAACAAATCAAAATGTATTTGTATGGCATTTTCACGCAGGGCAAATTTACTTATAGGCTACAGAAATGAACCAAAATTCACTCCTTTCTTTCGTCATTTCCAACAACTCTGCAAAATTTCATCAAGATCCTCATAGCCAATTAGATTGAAACTCCTGTGAACATAATTCACAGACACAGGAGGTTGGCAGGGAGACACACACTCAAACTATACCAAGACCGTGGCAAATAAACAATAGACAGATTGAGACCACACTTTTCTCTTTGAGAAAAAAAGAGAAAACAAGCAAACAATAGCGGCTTGATTTGCCTAGCTGGAAGGAGCCAACCTGTTTGGTCAGTAGGAAGAAACTTTTGGAGATGTTGCGACAGCAGGGTTTCTGTGGTGGCCGCCGTGCTGAGACAAAAGTAAACAACACAGACAGAGTATGATCATTTCCACGCTGGTGGTAGTGGTGGGAAACCTGCTCGGTGTGCAGGAGGCTGTGATTTCGAATCACTGTTGAGGCAAATCCCTTTTCGTGCCTTCGAGTTTAGACAAGTTAACGCGCGAAAAACTGGGGGGAGTCAGTTTGTCCCACGCTTCTGCAGGTCACTTCCGGTGCCTATATGTATGTATATAAAGTGTGGTAGAAGGCCGCAATACATGGACTCAAAAACACACAAAACGCACACCAGTACAAAATCTGACCACTAGATGTTGGTCTGTGACTAGTTACACACCACTCTCCTTGCTTTGTTAACCTTTTTGTATACATATTGATGAAATACAGTCAAAATCCTACTTGAAGTTACTCACTGAGTGGTCACATGTTCTTCTCGGCCAATAGGCTGGCTGCTTCTACTAGTACTTCCAAAAGGAATGAGATAATGGAACGGTTTGAACTGATTATTAAATCATGCGTTTGTGCGTCACAGATCCGCACGATAACATTTGGGTGGGGAATAGCACACCGCAAGTTACCACCACAATATTTAAATAACCCTGTAGGTGTGTGCTCCCACCGAATAGACATGTTGAAAAATAACCAAATACACGGCAAGTAAATGATACCTGAAGTGACGTTCAGAGACCGGAAGTACCTCCCAAACTCGTCTATAAGGAGTATTCAGCTTGGTTAATCTTGTTACCAAGTTTGTTACCTTTTGGCAGAGGATAGAAACTGCATTTTGGTGTTGAGGAGATCATTTCCGTTTTAATTCCGTTGAAGTGGAGTCTTACTAGGCTTTGACGTTAGCGACAAGATCTGAGACCAGAGCAATGTCATCTGCAAAATCAAGGTCGGTGATGTATATGGCAGGCTGCTCTCTGCTACCCTCTATGACTCCCGCTAGGCTAACATAAAACTGTCTCACCGTTAGGAGTGAGAACTGTAGCGTGGGTGTCACTATAAAGTGCTTTAATGGCCGCGATGATCGGTACTAGAGTTCCGTATATGTGGGAACGATGTTGAGTACAGCTTCACGGTTGATGGTGTCCAAAGTTGACAGAGCAGATCATCAAATCTCTGTCAAGCCATTTCATTCCTTCTATTAAAATAGAAGGAAATAAATATTATTAAAATATTATTATTATTATTATTATTATTATTATTATTATTATTATTATTATTGTTATTATTATATAAGGCCATTAATAGTGAGATGGTGGCTAATAATGGCTACCTTTTAGCATCTTTAAAATGCGAATCAAGTGCATTCTCCTCTATGGTACAGAAATATGGACACTTAGCAAAAGGCAACAGAAGCACTTGGAAGGAGCATGTACCAACATGCTCGGATAGGTTCAGAACATTAATTGGTCCAAGCACACCACCCTTGAATGCATATATGGGAATACCCTGCCCCTGTCGCAAAAGGTCACCATGAAAAGGCTATGGTTCGGGAAACCTCGTGGCCTTGTCCGCTCCAGACGACTCACTTGCCCAGATACCATCGCATGGGACGCGGGAATTGAGAGAGAGGACCGAGAAGTGTAAAGGCGTGTCGTCGAGGGTGCCGCCGGCACAATAGGGGTCGTCAGAGAGAAGAGGGAGCTACAATTCACACATACACACACACACACACACACACACACACACACTAGAAAAAAACACTTTTTTTAGAAATGTCTAACGCACCATTTTTATAACAGTAACAGGATTGTGTAAGGAAATAACTATTCAAAAAATAATTTCAAAAATGATTTCCCTTTAAAATCTGCTCTTTTTCCATTCCTAATAAAGCTGAATATAATTGCACATTTTTTTATTCAATTACTGAAATCAGATCAATTCAATCAATTAAATGCAATGTTTCTCATGATTTAAATTTACATACATTCATACATTGTGTGGAGTGTCGGTCTGTATTATGAGTGGAACATATACAGCATTTGGGAGCATGTTTGTTGAAATGATTTGATTTAAAGTTTCACCACCCTGCCGGTATATCTAAAGGAAAAACCAAAGGCCAATCCTCAATTTTGCTTTATTTTCCATCGATGTCCAGACATCGAAGGCTTTGTGTAGTTATAACGTCACAGATGACATCACTTCTCGATGGCAAGAAGCGGTTTGTGTGACGATGTGTAATCCACGGTTCGCCAGATTGAATTCTGGTCTGAGAAAGGCTCTTTCTGTCATGTTCTAATTAAAGCCTGAATTGAAATGAAAATTGAATAATTTATTGAAAAATATTTGCATAGTATAATGCTATTAGGAGATAAAATTCAGAAGATTTACAACCTCATACACATACAAGCTCAAACAATCTCATGCATTTACTACAGGCTCTTTACAAGTCACGCAATACATGCACACAAACACCACAGAAAGACCTGATTCATACACACATTCTACTCATCATACGCACGCGCACACAGAGATGCACACTCACACACATAATGTTAAGAAATAATTGTTGACGGCTATAGATCTGAGTTGAAGGGGTAATCATTTCAGATCAAAACAGATGTCCGGATGAAGGAATTCAAAACAAAATTGTTTTTCTATGCTGAGTGCCTACAGAACAGAACAGTTGGCCTCTCTCTCATTATGGTCAGGAATGAGTTAGTTAGTTATATATAGGTGGAGGGTATATTGCGTGTGTTTGATGGAACAGTTTTATTGCCAGGAGATTTGTGTAATTCTGCAAGGTTAAAGTATTGGAGCGTGCAAGTTCCATACACTGATGTGTGTGTGTGTGCGAGTGTGTGTGTGTATGTGTGTGTGTGCATGTATGCAACCTCTCATTAAGCTTCTGCTTTCCACCAGCTTGAAGATCAGACTGGTGTGCTCTCTCATTACATCAGTCTTTCCGTATGCTTGTGAGACATGGACCCTAACAGCAAAGCTAGAAAGACGAACTCAAGCTACAGAAATGAGATGTTTCTGCAGACTCCTTTTGCATCCTTTTGCACCAACCTGGCTTTCACCGAGAGAAAGCCAGAATAAAGCCAGCCATCGAACCATATGAACACCTACTAACCACAGTCAAAAACTGAATTTGAATTTGTCACGGATTGCTTCCTGGGTACAGTGTGGGTTGTTTCCGGAAATAGATTTGTGGCGGATGTATTCAGACGTGCAGTTCGACAACCGAGATACATTTTTCAACAAGTCCATGTGTCTGCTGGAGTCGCTCGCTGATTGGATACATGTTCAACCATTCAGGTAGCAGGACAGAGAAAGAAAGTATGGATAACCATCAGAGCAGCCGCGGGGAATTGTCACTCGTTACAGTATGGTTAAAATAGTAGCAGCCTCAGTGTATGCAGGTCACAGCGCGGCCGCTTTCAGATAGCGCTGACCCGAGTCACAGCTCGTTATAATCAGGTTGAGCATGGGGCCGAGCCTACCGTTTCACAGGGGGCTCAGATGTTTTCGCACACGGTCTGACCCCGAGACAACTCTAAAACGAGTTCCATCTCAGTTCAACCGAGATGACAGTAAACGCGGTTTACTGTCATGATCACGGCTAGTGGTGCAAGGAACACTGTTTGCGATCAGATAAAGACATGCTGTCGCTAAAGCCGCATTGAGACCGCCAATGCATGTGCCGGTTTTGGATGGAGGAGAGCAATAAAAGCGGGGTTGACTCTCTCATGGATCTGGCTCGCTCTTTCAGTCTCTCCGGAAAACTCTCAAAAACATCAACAACAAATAATCAAAACCAGTAGTTATTTCTTCAACTAGGCCGAGATTGAGGTTGATTGAAAATGTCAATCTCCTCTTTTCTCCAGTCCTCCGTTAAAGGAGTTCTGTTACCAATCAAAACAAATTAACAACAACTAATCAAAAACGGTGTTTTTTTTTTTTCAATTAGGCCGAGATCGAGATTGATTGAAAGTCTCAATCTCCTCTTTCTTCTTTCTCTTCGCTTCTTTCCAGTCCTCCGTTAAAGGAGTTCTGTAACCAATCCCAAATTACTGAAAGGTAGTTCGGTAAATAGCTGCTATATTCCTTAAATCTAAATCTAAAAACGAAATCACTTCCGTGAAGCGCCTTGAGGCAGCTTCGGCTGCGATTTTGGCGCTATATAAAAATCTGTCGAGTTGAGTCTCCTACCTTTCTTTAAATCTTCCCCTCTCTCTATCTTTCTCGCTCTCTCTCTTCTTTACACACACGCACACGCATACACACACAATGCTTACATGTGTCTGCAACTTCCACAGTCACGCTGCGCGACTGATGTGATTAGCTGCTGGTGACATGAATTTGGCTTCTCTTCTATCACAAGAGTGTGTGTCTGTGTGTGCACCTGAGTGTGCATTTGGATATGTTTATATGAGTGTGTGTGTGTGTCAGCATGCATACCTGAATCAGTGTACAAAATGTGCGTGCACGTGCCCACCTTGTCTGCGCCATTCACAGAGAAACGACAGAGACGTGATCCGGCTGACCTGCGCCAGGCCCTGCTACAAGGTAGCTTTGTTCCTATGTTTTTGAGCTAAACGTCTGCACAGAATACGGCCTTGTTCTCTGTTGGCTGCCTGGCGACCCTGCCTGCTGAGAATGAGAATCTTGTTGTGCATGTGGCATTAAATATGATTAGCCTCGGATGAACTCAACACCAAAGACATGTAAATAGACGTCCTGAAAGACGTAATTTTCTGAATAGAAACATGTTAAATGCATTCTATGTGGCTTTGGCCATTTCTTGTCCAAAGATCCAAATATGTGTTTTTTGCAAATAAGACATTAAAAATGAAAAAAAAACGGAGTGTTTGTAGAGCGTACCCCCCCAGACCACAGGTCGTGCAGCGTCATGGGTTCTCATACCCTCTCCAGCCTTTCTGCCATGTCTCCCCCCTGACTCTTCATCCCAGTTTCCGATTTATCCCTGTCACTGTCTCTCAATCAAAGAATGTAAAATGGCGCTTGCACCCAAAAAAAAGGGGGGAAAAAATGATGTGTAATACAACCCATGGACTGTAAGCCATTTTGAAAGCATTTAATAAGAAAAAAATGGTAAAAATAACAATTATTAATTGAATTAAATGTTTGCCGGGGACGAACATTAGCATCATCATCAACCTTCATCATTCATTCTAACAAGTCCCAGTTACCTCAGGGGTGGCACGGTGGTGCAGTGGTTAACACTGCTGCTTCACAGTGTAGAGTTTACATGTTCTTCCTGTGTCTGCGTGTGTATCCTCCAAGCACTCGGGTTTCTCCCACCACCAAAAACATTTATAGTTTCAGACCCCTGTAAACTAAAACTAGGACAATTTGGCAAGACAAGAATATTTCCACCAGTTCGAAGATCAGACTGATGTGCTGACTTGTGACGTCAATCTTTCTGTATGCTTGTGAGACATGGACCCTAACGGCAATATTAGAAAGAAGAATTCAGGCCACAGATATAAGATGTTTCTGCGGGCTCCTTAGCATCTCGTACAGAGAACATGTCACCAACGAAAAAGTGAAAGCCAGAATTATACAAGCCATCGGAACATATGAAGATCTACTAAGCGAAGTCATGTCACACGATCGCAAGGAAAAACAATCCTTCAAGCCATAGTGCTAGGTGGAAGGAGGAGAGGAAGACAGAGAAAGCTGAGTGACTGAGTGACACCATGCGGATGGCTGAGGACAGAGAGAGTGATGGAAAGAGCTGGTTGCAAAGTCTTCATTGGCGCCCCAACGGTCAGCCAGACTACGGGACTGATGATGATGATGAAACTAAGACTGCCAGGTCCAGGAACAGCTTCTTTCCACTTGCTGTTTCACTACTGAAACATCTTCTGTTCATCTAGCCAAGATTTCCCTCTTTCCTCCAGTCCTCTGTTAAAGGAGTACTATATAAAAATCTGCTGAGTTGAGTTGAACACGGACAGGTACACTAGCCACTTCACAGGTCATCCTGCAATGTGAAAATAGGTAGTGCATAGAACCCCAGACTCTGGTCACTGAGTGAATGCTAATGTGTGTCCATCTTGCTAGTGTATGATGCATGTTGATGCCTGGTTTTGCCAATATCTCTCCCTGCTTTGTTTGCTTTGATGTGTTGTATATTGTTACTGTACCAGGGTGCAGACAATGCCCGGAGTCAAATTCCGTGTCTGTGTGTATCCGCGACCTGGCAATAAATTGATTCAGATCTTTCACGCTCTTGAATAAAGCATTCAGAACGCAGACACTCAGAACGGCGAGGTGAAATGAGCTCCTTGTGTCGGCGCTGAAGAACGCCTCCATGTGTCGTGTTGTGTGCATGGCCGTGCGTGCGCCCGCCTCGGGCAAGAATCGGCAAATTTCATGTTGCGGCGTCCCGTGACGGGGCTGCGGGATTCATTGACCCCCATGACTCTGTCACAGTCTGGCCTTGTTCAAACATCTTCAGCTGAAAATCTCTGCACAGAATGTCGGCTTGTTCTCCGCATAATGGGAGCGGATGTGGGCAACTGTGAAGCGGCCTGCGTGGGTGTGTTTGTGTATGTGTGTGCAGTGTTGGTGGTGGTGGGGAGCGTTGGGGGAGAGTGGGGGTGGTAAGAAAAATAGTGTGAGATGTGAACAGGAGCGTTTATGTCTGTGTTTGTGTTTCAAACTCCCCAGTAGCCTCTTAATGGACGCCCGCTTCTGTGTGTGTGTGTGTGTGTGTGTCGGGGTGTGTGGTTGTGCATGTCTCATGGATTAGCCCCAAAAGTGCATATCGGGCAGTCAAATGCACCATGAGCATGTATATGTGTGTGGATGTGTGCATCCTTATGTATGTCTGCATGCATATATGTGTGTGTGTGTGCGTGTGTGTGTATACATTGATTCTGTGGTGGGATTAGTGTACTTAAGGGGTACATGTATGTGCGCACGTGTACATTTTTTCTTTTTCTGGGCCAGCGGGTGGTGGGTTGGTGCTTTTAAGAGCTAAGTGTGTCATGTGTCCGTATGTGTGTGTGTGTCCATTGTGTGTCCATTCGATTGGTGGAAACCTAAGTGCATTTAGCAGCTAACTGTGTCATGAGTGTGTGCATGCGTACGTGTTGGTGTGTGTGTTTGTGTCATAGCCGGGTCACATACGAAGGCAATTATGAACCGCCCGCCCCCGCACACCCCGACGCTGGTGCCCACCTCCCGAAGAGAGGAGAGAGAGAGAGAAAGACAGACATGCAGAAAGAGAGGAGGGCAGAAAGTGAGACAGACAGAGCGACAGACAGAGAGGCACAATGTGAGAAAACGGATATAACACACACACATACATACATACATACATACATACATACATACATACATACATACATATATATATATATATATATATATATATAGAGAGAGAGAGAGAGAGAGAGAGAGAGAGAGAGAACACAGCCGGCCATTGTTGGTTGATAGCATCACAGAACCTCTCTAACAACGTGACGATGCTAAGGACTCAATTACACACGCACAAACACACACCAAACATACACACACACACACACACGCGTGGGGCTAAGGACTCAATTACACACACACAGGCACACACAAACACACATATACACACCCGCATAGTTCTAAGGACTCAATTACACACACACCCACACTGATTCTCTTTCACTAAACGAAACATACTTCAACCACTACAAACACAATGATCCTCCGCGCTGAGTTTGGCGCACAACACACACACACCGACACACTTTGTCTCTAAATGCATTTATTTCCTCTGTCCAATCAATGGGGTTGTGCACACACACCCGACACGCACACACACACACCCAGAGCGGGCAAGGGAGGGCTGGGGGAGAGGGGGGGTCATTGAGGAAATGTGGGAGAACTTCATGTGCGTTATTGTAGCGTGAGAGAGAAAACATGCTGTAAGTGGGGGGGTTGCGATGACTGGGGGGTGGGGGTGGGGGCATGACATGACCGTTTTTCGTCTCAGACAAGGCCACTTGTTTCTCGCTTTCGCTCCCCACCCCCCACCCCCCTTCTCACAAGCACATACACATGCTAAAACATTATGGTGGGAACATGGGTCTAGAGACAATGATGATTGGGGGGAAATCTGGAAACAAGCAAACAGGAAGCGAGATAGAGTAGGAGAGAGAGCCAGTGCGATGGGGGATTGGGGGGGTTCGATGTAAAGATAGAAAGTCGTGTGAGAATGGAGATGGGGGCGGGTGTTTTTGCGGGTGCGTGGCGTGAATGTGCTGTGCAAAAAAACTATAAAGCAGCTGCCGGAAGTCAGATTTGAAGGCCCACAGATAACCCTCTGCTGCACCTACAATCCTCTACCCCATAGAAAAAAAACATATTTTTAGCATGTCCTGTTCCTCAGTTACAGACTGTTGATAAAAAAATATATTTTTGAGAATAGTGGTGGCCGTGCTGTGACCGCGCAGCTAATTTGAAATATAACCACAACGAGCCAACAATAGAATGAACCAATTATTATAGAGAGATGTAAAGCTGTACTGGTCACTTTCCGAACCCTTCACAAAAACTGTCTCGGTTACATATACTGTCACTGTACATAGACTGCGCCTGTAAATAGACTGTCCTGCACATAGACTGTCCTGTATATTGATTGTCCCTGTACATAGACTGCCCTGCACATAGACTGTCCCTGGATTTAGACTGCCCTGTACATAGAATGTCACTGTATATAGGTTGTCCCTGTACATAGACACCCCGTACATAGACTGCCCTGCACATAGACTGTCCCTGGATTTAGACTGCCCTGTACATAGACTGTCCATGTAGACTGTTCTGGATCAAATGACACCACATTATCACTTGGAAGAGAACCTTGAATTCCTTCCAATGGATTGCGTTTGAGCGGCTTGCATGGTAGCCACCCCCGTT
>OMKY01247976.1:0-19115 GCA_900302395.1 Bregmaceros cantori | reverse complement strand
ACTATCTCGAAACAAAAGGGATTGCATGTTAAAAGCAATCTTCCGGGGTGTCCATAACCACTCGGCCAACATGGCCGAGTGGTTATGGACACTGCACCTCACGCGACCCCATTCATGTTAGTGACGCTGTGTCTACCACAGTGTCGCGAGTTCAACTCCGCTCGTCGGCTTGTCTGCAATGTCTACCACCCATCTCCTCAACCCAGTTTCCGACTAATCCTATCCAATAAAGATGGAAAAACGGCGCTGACGCCGGAAAAAATAACTTTAAAAAAAGGAGATATTTGCACGAGTACTTTGTAATCGTACTGAAATTGTTTTTGTACAAATGTACACGACTTCTAGTTACGTTCAAGTATGCGAAAGCTGCGTACTTTTGCCATGTGTGGACATTTAATTCCTTGATTCTAGACAGCTGATGACGGAGTGCGGTCTGTGAGGAGGCGTGGCGGCAGCTGCTATGCGCTGCGAGTTTATTTAAACCGAAGTTAAAGCGACGTCCCCAGAAGCGACGTTTTCCCGACCAACCTGTGCTAGTCAGTGATGAAAGGTGAGTGGTTTTCTTCTTACTGGGGCCGCGAACAATATCTGCACTTCTTGGCAAGTGTTTCAACAGCTCGGGAGTAACGATAATAGTTTAGCTATAGTGCTGTTGTATCGCATTATAGGGTGACCAGATTCCCAAATATAATCCGGGGACAAGCGCGTTGCGCAAAATGTTTGGAGTCTTTAGGGTGCATATAAATGAAGAAAAAGCCATATATACTCTCCTCCACTCGTTATGCTTAAACAGGAATTAGAAATTAAAATTGTAGCAAGAATTGGCTAAATAAATGTCAAAGATCTACAGCAGACTTACTTTAGCACACCCACATTGGCATGTAGTAACGGAACTATTAATTGAATACGATCTAGCAAATTTAAAAAGGTCTTGGAATCAAAAATCATTAAATGCTTGAACAGTGACATTTCTGGTGGCATGAAGACACTGAAGCTTAAAGGTGCAAGTGATATGTTTTTATAATACATTCCCTGACGAAATGCCCTATTTAGAGAATTACATTCGCTCACTGAATTGTTTTGGAAGACATGCACATTTCGTCTGTTTTTGACATTTGCTCTAGTAAAAATGGCTATGTAATATCCGTTTGGTAGACATTTACAGCGACAGTCTTCAACTGTTCGATGAGTGCAGACGAGGGGTGCACAATGCGTTACAAATGTGAAAATTCTAAAACGGCGTCAGTAATTGTTGGCGTGGGTCGTTGTATGGTTCCATGACGCCTGTTTTAAAAGCGAGACTGCATGGTTTGTGCAGTCGATTTACACGCACTGAAGGTGACTTATGGATTCAGAGATTGGGAATGGATACTTTGAAACGCATAATTTTAAAACTCCTTAAATTGCAATTTATCTCCGCAATTTATAAATGTATCTCCGAAATGCAGCACATTAATATTAATATAAATAACGGTGTTGATTGCGTTTATTGTAATGTAGAAAATATGTTTAATGAGATTAGCCTTTCTTGCCCTGCAACCTCGGAATAAAAGTATATGAAACGAACAATATAAAATGATCTATATTGAAAAATAATTAAACTTTATATTAAGATTTTAACACATGGCGAGTCTGTTTTGCTGCCTGTCAAGCAAGGTTGGGAAGGTATAAACATTCCTTAAATTTAGACATACCTTTTTACAGATGTTACAATTTTCAATTTTTAATTTATTTTTAAAAATGATGAGCTGTAATTACTAGGGAATTTCTTCGATTTAAGAACGTTTGGAAAACCTGTCTCTGGGTGTGATAATTCAACTAGCCCACAACTACTGAATGAGTTTAAGGATTTCATTGTATATAAAAGTGTATATATAAAAACAAGTTTAATGACTGTAATAATTTTCAAAACCTACACTGAAAGAAGTCGTCATTCAAACAATCATGCAATGCCCCAGTACTGCCTGCTGGGATTTTATTTTATTTTGTGAGACAATATCTGATATCATATTTTCAATTGGCAATGTTGTCTGCGGATATCACACAACCCAGGTTAACTCTGTGGATTCTGGCCTGGGAAAGATCTAGCAAATGTTTGTTTTTTCCTGAAAGGTGTAAAAATGGGGCACCATGCTGGGAAAGTATTTAGTAAATGCTTTATGATGACTGTTGGTTGTTGTGGAAAAAATATAGAACTTATCAGACTTTTTGTCTGCAACTGCCTTGATTTCAATCTCTCTGGCACGCAAGGCCCATAACTCCAGCCCCGTCTCGCATGCTTTCTGACGGAAACAAGTTACTTTTAACCAGGGCTTTGAAACGGTTCGTTTCAAAGGAACAAAAATGAAAACCGGGAATCTTATATTTTCCAGGTAACGGAAACTAAACATATAATTTCATGTTTTGTTTGGGATAACTTCGTTAATTTCACTGGTCAGTTAATCGTTCACTTTTGCCGTACGATGCAAGGCAATACTTTTACCCTACATGACCAACAAACATTCTCAACAATGTATCAACATACAAATCAAAGTTGTGATAGAGTTCTTCTGTTATGGGGTTTTCATTTTGCAATGCCCATGGAGGTATTGGAATATTATGGATCAGGAGGAAGAAATTATTCTTAGTTGGTGTGCAGACATGCAATAAATGTATTGTAGAACAAACTTCCGTGCTGCCCAGTAGCTCAGTTGGTTAGGCAGAGCGCTGGAAAGCACACATGGTGGAAACGCCTAAATGGTGCGGTGAGTCGATGGTTTGAATCTCGCCACCGACGTATTTCACACATGTCTGCCCCCCATCTTCACCTGCTTCCACTAACCCTAATAGAGCTTGGAAAAACCATTTACAGCCACACCATTCTTCATTGCACCCATCATACACCACTGAATGCTGACATTCACAGATACATATTTAATTTTATAATTTTGAATTGACTTAATAAACATAATTTAGATTCTGTTAACTCCTGTTTGTCCCCCTCTTTTGTTGCACTCCTTGTGGGTATGTGACAGGCGGCGGCAGAGGTTTTGGTGGAATCACATCCATTGCATAGGGGCAAATACAATGGACGTAGTTGGGCTGCCCCCTGCTGGCATTTGATGGCATATTACCATGGATAAATCGATAACGTAAGACTTTTAAGCAGACAATCTCATGCAAATATCGCTCTATGCCTGTTCGCCTGACCGCGACGATACCACCATAATGTCTGCCGCCGCCAAACCGTGATGTCACTGTACAACAGCCCTATTCAGCTTGTCCCACTGAAGGACGTTGCCACTTGAACGTTCCTGCAGAACTGTCTCCTGGAAATCTTCTTCTTTACCTCTTTTGCCCTTCATCTTTGTTTCCATAATGTGCTATTGTGGTGTGTGACACAGCCAGTCTATTTTTTTACAGTCGGCAATACTTTTGGTGATTCAATGCCCATTCCTGTCATTACTTCGTTTTGATATCTTTATTTTTCTTAATTTGATATCGCCATTTATTCTGTAGCATTTCATTTCCAAGGCAGTGTTTTTTTTGCTGTCTGTACTGTTAATGGTCCAAACTTCACAACCAAATGTTGCAATAGGACTGTTTGGTTGGTTTGGCGGCGGCAGACATTTTGGTGGTATCACATACGGTGAATTATATGTACAGTTGAGTGCTATACCTTCCATTCCATTCATTATATAGGGGCAAATACAATAGACGTAGTTAGGCTGCTTGTTCGTCTGACCACGATGATCCCACCATAATATTTGCTGCCACCAAACCTTGGCATCACCGCATAACAGCCCCATTGGAAATAGCCCCATTGGAAATGTGCTTTCTAGAATTCTCATTTTTGTCGACATTGTTCTTTCTGGATGTTTTCCGTCTTTTTCACCTTTGGAAAATGCCATTGCCATGCTGCCTTCTTTGTTTCTGTTTTCCCATTTGTTTTCATTCGTCCGTCACTCATGCAAGTGCTGTCCAAAAAAAGTCTGAACTGAGTTAGTTTTCCCCTTCCACGCCCCAGGCTGAAAGTCGCCATCTTCTATTCTAGTCGAATCGGATGCCATCAGCTCTTCGTGCACAAGTCACGCACCTTTTGTATCCAATGACCGCCATGGCCCCCACGACTGCCTCCGCACTGGGGAAGGGCAATCTGTTCATCCTGACCCAGAGCAACCAGACGTTCTCGCGGGGCACGATCGGACGCGTGGAAGAGGAACTGCCCGGCGGGTACCAGCTGCAGGCTATGATGTACTGCGGCGGCAGCAAAGCTGGTGGTGGGAGCGGCACGGTATGTTTTTTGTGTGCGTCATTTAACCACCCATAAGGCAATGTTAATGCATTTTTACTCCGTTAAAGGGGTTTTCACTTAAAAAAAAACACTTTTAAATTGCTTTTAATTTTATTAAATGTGTACATGGTGAATGCATAGACAATTTTAGACATTTCTCAATTTGGCCATTTAAAAAAAATAAAAAAAAAAACATTTTATCTTGCCCTCTGTTAAAGGAGTTCTGCTATTAACAACTCTAATATTGTCCAGAGTAGATGGCTTAGAACAGATTTATCTTGGTGGGGGTTATGGGCCATCAGGTCCGGGAAGGCAGTTCAAGATCCAAGATTTTTAAATTTAGTCCCAAGGGGAAAAAATGCTCTTGGCTTGTACAGGCTGCTACATTACACATATGACCAAAAGCAAAAGTACTCACAAACATTACAGTGCCAACATGAAAACTTGTATCTGTTCAAGTACGCTTTTTGTTGGAATACGTCGGACAGAAGATGACTGATCATAAAACATTCACTCACAGCACGATAGAAAATTAACGTTACTGCCTGGAGCCGAAGACCCATAGTTAGGTAAATTGCAAGTGTACTGCACAAATTTAAATTGAGGCTTAAACAAGGAGAGGGAAGTAAATTTGGCAGGGGGACTAAGAGGAAATTAAATGATGAGCATAGATCGTGTGCCCAAAGTCAGTAGCCTGGCAAGCCATAACAAATTAATTGTTCATGCATCGCACGTGACTGGATCATTTGGTCTGGATTAAGCAGGCTCGCAAAAAGTGTGAACCAACTGAAGTTTTCAAACTGCAGCATGTCTCGATTCAACGACAATCTGAATGATCTGTCTTGTTTGTCCTGTAATGGCAGCTCAGATAAGGTGTCCATGTAGAGGAAATAACCAGTCTTGACACGGGAATATGTCAGGGTTCATTTATTAAGCTTTTCGGGACATTAGCCGGGTATCGGCTAGCTAAGCTGAGCTATGAGCTAAAGCAAGAACATGGCCGAACACACAGCCAAACACACATTTCCGGAAGTATCACTGATTGTTATAGCCGAGCGGACATCTGATGTCACAGCTTGTAGCCAATCGGGATACTAGAGGCGTGACTCTACAAGCTACATTTCAGCAACAGTCCAGACCCACTGCACCGTCTAGTTGCGTGCGACCTGTGGATGGTTCTAGCTTGCCAGGTTACGAAGTCGGTGGCTCTCAATTTCCTTGGCCCATGATGGCTACGGAAAGTCTAATATAACTAGTATATCTGTTAAAGATACACCGCGAAGACGCGACTCTGCTGAGCCGCTACCAGGCCCAGCTGCTGCTCTTCGTGTCCATGAGCAGCAAGCGTCTGGATCTGCTCCGTAACGCCACACTCTTTGCGTCGATCTGCCGCCTGGCAAACGGGGACATGGTGGCTCTTCGCCTCAGGAAGACCCAGTTCCAGGCGCTGGTGAAAGACCTGGTCAGAATCAACCGGAAGGACAACACTGAGGACCTGACCATGATTGGCTTCGAGGTGGAACTCTTGGTGAGTCGGTCGCAGGCTTGATGTGAAGGAAATATTTAGCTGTGCTACATTTTATATAAAGTTAGTTTTTTTTTTATTTCGGCGCAAGCACCATTTCCTAATTTAACTGAATGTGTTGGTTTGAAACTGGGACGAGAGCGGGGACTAATGGACGTGCGGTATACCTGTATGGCGGCGCTGCGTATGCTGTGATCAAGAACAAGACTGGCTCTAATGAATGGGGCTGGCTTGGAGCAGCGGTCTTAACCTGTTGCACTACGGGGCCAGCCCTTGAATCTAGATTGCTTTTTTTTCTCTTTTTTTTTACTTGTGCAACAGGCATCATATGGGTACTGGATGTGGGCATCTTGCAGACCGTGGTGTATTCAGATATCATTTGTGAAGAATATTTGGTAGACCTTCAAACATCAGTAGAATTTCTCTAGTATTAAATGGGGCCTGTTGCACATGACAACACCGCCAAGCCGTAACACAGTATGGTGGTATCATTGCAGTCAGATGAACAGGCAGCAAAGAGTGATATTTGCATAACGTTGTCTGTTTCTAGTCTTCTATTATTGATGTATCCATGGTAATATGCTATCAATTGCCAGCAAATGGCAGCATAACTACATCCATTGTTTCCCCCTGTATAATGGACGTGAAGACATAAGAGATACCACTTAACCATGCGCATACGTCATCGTACATGATCCCAGCAAAATGTCTGCCGTGACCTCATGTGCAACAGCCCTATTGATTGACATTAAGTGTTTATCTAGATAGGGGTCCGCGCTGGCCGAGTGGTTATGGACACAGCACCGAACGCGACCCCATTCATGTTAGTGGCGCTGCGTCAACGCAGTGTCGCGAGTTCAACTACGCTCGTCGACTTGTCTGCAATGTCTACCCCCGATCTCTTCAACCCAGTTTCCGACTAATCCATCAATAAAGATGTAAAAACGGTGCTGACGCTGTTAAAAAATAACTTTTGGTGTTTATCTAGATTAATTGCCATTAAGGCTTGACTTGATCATTAAGTATTCCCTAAAATGTTTTTGAACTGCTCAACATTTGTTTGTAGCTTTTAATAAATGTCTGTAATTGAGAGAATACAATGGAAACTAATTCTACTTTTGTGTGCCACAGTAGCTCGGTCTGTCAAGATGGTGCACTACAAAGCACATATACAGAGAGAGTAGGGAGTGTGCTTCCGCTCAGCGACGAGTATTTTTGAAGTAAAAAGTTGTTTTCATTCCTTGAACCGGTTCAAAGCCCTGTTCAGAAGTATATGCTGCTTTCTCTCCTAGAACCAGGACCAGTCACCGATGGCGCCTCCATATCTGCATGTCTGCAGTGCAGCCGACATACTCAAAGTCATCCCTGGATATACCCTGCCACCCAGACCGCCCTCTACCGGTCAGTAGGACATTTTGTGACACCTTGTACAAAATGTAACTTTAGGTATCGAGTCCATTGGGCAGGTGATTAGAGTAGCTGCAGCAAAATGTTGAAATCTATTTCATAGGCATGTAACACACACTCATACATGCGTACATTTTCCTGCTGGGGGGCAATAGTAGCGAGTTTTGGTCATTAGTTGACACTGTTTGACGCAGTTGCGCGCTAATACTGTACTGTTTATGTACTGTACTATTTATTGTACCAGAAAGACCAGCATGGCCTTTCCAAAAGAACAGTTCTTGGAGGACCTCAAAATGCCCACTTTAGGCAAATATTGTAAAACAACCCAAAAATGATCAAAATAGTTTTAAATGGTCTATGACTCCCCGTGCTGAGTATAAATTAAAGCCTTTTAAAACATGATTTTAAAACGAATACTACATTTTTGTTTAAACATTTAACACACCTTTCAATGCACATACGATTGTTACCAAAAATGCTGGATACTTAACTCAAAATGAAATGCTTCAGACACACGTCAGGCACATTCGTTTTCACTTAAAAAGGTATATGAAGTGGGGGTCCGCGTTGGCAGAGTGGTTATGGACACCGCACCTAACGTGACCCCATTCATGTTAGTGGCGCTGCGTCTATCACGGCGTCCGCAGTGTCGCGTGTTCGACTACGCTCGTCGACTTGTCTGCAATGTCTACCCCCGATCTCTTCAACCCAGTTTCCGACTAATCCTATCCAATAAAGTTGGAAAAATGGCGCTGACGCCGGAAAAAATAACTTTAGAAGAAGAAGAAAAACAAATGAAGTCTGTTAGGAAAATGTAAGCATTGTGGAAATGTGTTTACTGACTTTTGAAAAAGTCAATTAAGAATTTTGAAAAGGTGTCGAATGGCTGGACACACACTTGTCAGCAACTGAAGAAAACTGTAGATATTTGGATGAATACTTTAATCTTACTGCAGTTGTTTGTGGAAATGCATTTTACTTTTACTCAAGTAAGAAATGTGGATACTTCTACCATTTCTGGTTATCGTCAAGTGATGTTCGACTCTCCATATCGGAGCGTAATCAAACAACCGGTAAAACTGGAGCCATGTCTCTGCTGCCGAGACGTCCACATGACACAAATCACATGCTCTTTGTACGTTGCATGCCTGTCGTGCCGTCCTGCGGAACAGGCAGCAGGTGACACAGGTGCAGAGGCGGCGGCGGGGAGGGGGGGCGACGCTCTAGACGGCGAGTCCTGTGACTAGTGCTCCGCATGCTCCGCGTGATCCTTCGAGTAACATCGGGCTTACGTCACAACTTGTGGCTCACGTCCAAAAAACATGAGGTTGCTCAGAGGTCATGGCCTGAGGAAATTATTACTAACCCCACGACCGAGCATGCCACGGGTGCAGCATTATAGAAACATTAATTTCTAAATCATTGAATCAATGAAAATTTGAATCAATGAAAATTTCTAAATCAATTTCACTAAATCAGTGAAATTGAGGAAAGAGTCCTAATGGAAAAAGAAACACATGTACCCCAGTGGCCTAGAATTATGGTCTTCTAGCTACCAACACCTGAACAAGGGGGAAAAAGGAAACTCACACAGGGGAGAGGCGGAAGGGAATAGGGGGGAGGTTCTAGAGTTGAGTATGAGTTTGGTCTGGTGGGATGACTACAGTCTGCCTCAAGGGCGTCCAGGATGGATCCGAGTAGAAAGGGGCACAAGAGCCACGTAGTGAGAACCTTCGTTTTTCAAAATTAAGGGGCTCTTTAATGTCAGACGGGGCAGATTACAACAAGCGACCAATTCTTTGTGGAAACTGGAGACAATCAACCACAAGACACCAAACTATTTTCAATGGTTATTAGCGCAGACCTCTTCTGGTATGTATAGTTTCAAGTGGCTATGATCTGGCTGTATAAATAAGAAATAACTAAGAATAAGGGGGTTTGGCACCGTTGTTTTTGAGAGCGTTTACAATTAGAAAATGCTACATCAAAGTATTGTTCGTATGTTATGAGATTTGTCTTATGTGTACAGACGCATCATATGGCACAAGGGCTGCTAATTGTATAAGTCTGCCATGCAGTGATTGATGACTGTGTGTGGAATTTTGAAAGCCTTACATAACGTACATAGTTGCATTCCTACTGCGGAACATGGAGATAGGACATGCAGAGTATTTGAGAGGTGAACTCGGCCCCAACATGCATCATTGACTGCCTAGACGGGGTCATAATTATAGAACTGCTGCCTAATCTGTAAGTAAGTTGGAGTAACGGTCCTGCTGTGAGTTGAGTTCTAGAGATGAAGGATATGGTGGTTGTTAAAGATTGGATGGAGAGTATGATGGGGCATCACACAAGAACAGGGATGGGGGGGGGGGCACTCACTGTTCCGAAATAACTAATAGTTTTGGAGGGATCCAAACAAAATAAGCAGATCGTTTATGGATTGGTGCATCTTGCGGCAACCCAATGGCCCAGTGTTACTGTGTGTTGTAGTAATGTTGCTAATGTTAGATATTGCCCTTAGCTGGTTGTGTGCAGAGTTGGGTATTGTTACTTTTGACTGCAATCCCATCAGGTTACTTGTTACTGTCATTAAAAAGTAATGCATTACGTTACTGGATTACTGAGTAGGGGAACTAACGTGTTAGATTACAAAGTTGCTCAAAAAGTAAAGTTAGTGTAACAGCCGTTATAACGGATTACATCCAAATCTGCTTCTGTGCCAGTAAGTGTCAGTTTGCCGAATACAAATTGTCTTCAAACATCGCAAATAATCTTTGCCTTTCTCCAATGATCAGATGGGTTGTATAGCATTGATGTTGTCTTTATTCGCGTCGTTCAACACGGGTCAGCAAATTTGGGAAAGAAAGGTGGACCACAAACATCGACTAGCACTGCCATGCCCGAGCAGGCGCGGGAGAATAACCTTTTCAGTGCTGTCGAGAACCTTGGACCAACTCCACGCTAAGCCACAAAGCCGCACAAAACTCTTTTTAGCATACATAAGGATCACCCTTGTCCATTCAACCAATCAGTCTTCAAATTACTGTCAACTCCAGAAGCAAACTCACGTTTGGCGACTGTCTCCTGGGGGAAAGGCTGCCGAGTGGGCTGGAGTCAAATTGCCAAGTGAGCGATGCACCATCGTTTTACTTAACGTTTTTAGAAGGTGTTTTACTAAAGTGTGGCTCAGTGCGGAGGGTCCTGTTTTCCAGAGTTTTTGGTTGGATTTCACTGCACTGAAAGTGCTCTAATGTCCTAAAAATGTTCAGATGTGTGTGAACGATTGACACTTTATACACTAAACAGCCGCCATGTTTCATATGCTGTGCGAATTAAGTTGACATCAAGGACGAGCGCACTGTGGGATACATTTAGTATCCGTCCGTCCCACTTTCGATCTAACCCTTTAAATTGACTGGAAAATGGCGCTTGGACAGAAAAAAGTACTTTCAAGAAGTCTGATCTGAAATCTAGTGCACTATATTTCAGTTCAGCATATGACACACTGCACAAATACATCTAATGAGTGTATTCACCTGAATCATTTGTTCCCAGAAACCCTGAAGCCCCCAGCCATGCCGCCAGCGCCAGGGTTGAAGACTTCTCTCTCTCGCACCCAGTCCATGCCCAACACCTGGGCGCGGGTCGGCAGCCTCTTCAGCAGTGGGGGCAGCCTGCGAACTCGCACCAAAGCCAGCACGCGACCTTCCCTTGGCAACATCCTGGGGGAAGACGCCGACTCTGAGAGCGTTGAGATGGACGTCGGCTCGTTGGTTGAGGTCCAGTCCAACACGGGACTCTTGGTGTACGGAGTGATCCGCTGGAAGGGCGTACCTGAGGGAAAGCCTGTGGAGTGGGCCGGGGTCGAACTGGTAAGGAAATGATGCTCCATATTCTTACTGAAAGTTTTTTAAAGTTGTTTTTGGAGGCCAACACCTTCAGGATGGCTGAACTCAAGATGGGCAAATTTTTATTTGATCCATAACTTCTGACCGGATGGATTTGTCCCAGATTAGGTGTGTTAATGCCCTAAGGTAGCGGGTGGGTTCATGAACTGATGACCATTTGCAGGCCAACATTCAAGGTGGCCAAATTGTTGTTTGGATGCGTCTGGCCTGTACTGTACAAGGCCCCTGTGACGACATAATTCCTACATAAATCATAGCTCTACAATATTTGACACTTCTATCATGTTGTGGGGCTCTCCCTTTAACATTCGGTGCCGATTGCATACTTGAAGTTTGTTGAATGTCCATGTGACCGGAGCAGTATAATGGGTCATTAACTTGACTAGAACTGAAACAAGACTATGCCATTAATTGTTCCCACTCTTTTGGATAGTGCTGATTCTGTTAACTGAATTTCCTAACTTTGTTTATTACAAAATTGTTTATTACTTCACACAAATGCCATTATGCCTTTTTGTTAAGAATTGCATCTTTTTTTAAGGGAAAGTTTAAAAATGTTGATGATCCAGAAAATGTAGAGAATTTGTTTTTTCTTCCATTTCTCCTATATACATTGCTTGTTATCTTAATGTTTATTTTGGCTGACTACTAAAATATTCAATACACCATTTTCTTTTAAAGTTTTTCTTTTCGCCGCAAGCACCATTTTCTCATTTTATTGTGAGTGGACGTACACTTTGCATGTACTGTGATCCAAATCATTGAAGCCACAACATGTTTGTATGGTCTAATTCTAATGTGCCGTTTTCAAGGAATACGACGTGAAGAACTGTCAGGACGGCGTGTACGGAGGAGTGCGCTACTTCACCTGCCCAACAGGCAGAGCTCTTTTTGTCCCCCTGACTATGTGCAAACCGGACCACAGATTCAAAACCTTTGTTGGCGAGCCTGAATCACCCAAACCTGTGGATCTACCTCCAGGTTAGATCTAATCACCAGCGTTGGTTACATTTTAGACATGACTCCCGTTCCTGAAATATAACTGATAGTCACGCCTCCATTGTCCTGATTGGCTACATACTGGGACATCATCTGATGTCCCCTCCCATTGTTTAAAAATCTCTACTCAAAAGATTTTTTATATAGCGCCAAAATCGCTAGCTGCGTCAAAGCGTGTGCGCGTGTGTGTGTGTGTGTTCTTTTTTTTTTTTTTTTTTTTAAGAGTAGAAGAAATATAGCAGCTCTCGGCCTAGTTGAGAAAATGCCTAGAGTTTCTGATTAGTTGTTGTTGGTGTTGTTTTGATTAACAGAAGTCCTTTAACGGAGGTCTGGAGGAAAGGGGAGATTGAGATTTTTAATCAATCTTTGATGGATTTACAGGTGCCTACAGATAAATCACCAAGAATTGGTTCATTGTTAGGCATTGTGGGCAGTTTTGTGACCATACTGACTCCCTACTTCTCCACTCAATGGGTTTTGTTATGACTTTGTCTCGGAGTAAGTGGCTCAATTGTTGTTCGTTTTCACCAACCAGAGGCAAAATCCCATCACTGACTGTTAATTATAAAATTAATAAGATACAAATAAATACTCTGAATAAGTATTATTTCATGATGTTGAAGAAGACGCAACACTGCCTGCATCCACTCATTCCACTGCCTCTTTGTTTTAAAACGTATGGCGGTGTGGCCTCCAAGGAGTGTGACGTGTACATGGTGCATTAAATCCTGAATCATTCATATGATTCAGGATTTAAGGGCAGTAAAAATGTATTGGCAATAAGTTGTAAATGATTTTTTTTAAGGGGAGATTTTTAAAAACTGATGTTATTGGAGCGCTGATACAGTTAATTTTCCTTTTTTTGAGTTGAGTGTGCTGAATGGGGAAAATTAAATGCAAAATTAAATGCAGACACCATTATGTTCATGCTGTCTAACTCAAATTAATAAAATTATACTTTTCTTATTAAAGACAGAATAATGTATTCTGTCTTTAATAAGAAATGTGTCATTTTAAATATTGTCTGGTTTTAATGTTCTTTCATAGTGTGCATTGTTACACTATGTGTAACAATGTGGCATTATTACCTATTTAGATATTTTGAATGTTTCATTTGCACCAGACATCACGGGGACAGACTTGGATGTGGATGTTCCGCCCGTGCCAGAGTCTCAGGCACTGACTCTGTTGGTCGGGAGGATGAGAGGAATCCAGGGCCACTTCAATTCCTGCTACCTGGATGCCACGCTTTTCAGGTGTGTGGGTGGAATGTGCTTAAATCTAAGGCAATGAAACCGCCATTGGTTATGTAGGGGGTGTGAACCGAACCAGTCCTCCCGCTCTCCGGTGGGATCCCGTGGCGTTCACATGGCATCTGAGCGACTCTCTCAAACGTGCTTTCTTCCCCTGGGCCGCCTGTCGGTAGGACATGAACGGCTCTCTGGGGAGGCGTCCAGGGGGCTTGCTAATCCGATGTCCACGCCTCTTCAGCTGGCTCACCTCATCCTCGCTGCCCGCGAGCAGGTGATAAAAAAAAAAAACACATGCTTTTCAATGGGGCCATGCACACTGATCTTTGGCGATATCACCATGGTGAAACATGTTGCTGGCCTTGCAACCACGGCAAGACTTTTTACCGGACGACGTTACGCTCCTAAACACCGACGCTCTGCCTGCACAGACTCTATCCCCCTCACATGCTGCCAGTGGACCAGCGGTGATGTGCCCATGGTGCGACGCACAGACCACCCACAGATTCATTAGCGCAGGAATAAGTACTAAACATTCCAAGTGTCCACTATCATTCAATTATTTTGATATGTGCAGTCAATGAGGGATTGATCGCAGTTTTTAGTTGTGTGCATTCGAATAAATCAACCACACCGTTACGAGGTCGATGCATCTAGAAGATGGAGGTAAACTCCTTCTCTTCAGCTAAAATAGCTTATTCTTCAGAGACAGCATGACAAATAGTTGGTGGAAGCTCTACTAGTCTCAATCAACTCTACTCACAGCAGTCATTGTGACATCACACAATGGAAACTGTCAGCCCTGATCCCACAACATTCACATGAACACACATATATTTACAGTGACTTGGAGCATAATTAAAATAAGATCCTCAACACACAAACTGAAGCGTGTATAGACGCTGTCAGTCAGAACGGGTGGACAAAATATCGCCGCGCCTTCGCTTCCCGTTTCGACGCCACTTCGCACGCTCGCGGATAGTAAGGATGAGGTGAATGCCAAGAAGCAGTACATCTACTACGGACCTTTCTCTGATAACTGCGCTTCTCACTCAACAGATTTTTGGTATAGCGCCAAAATCACAAGAGGTTGCCTCGAGGCGCTTCACACATTTTAGTTTAAGAAATACACCAATAGTTGACCTAACTACCTTTACAACCATGACTGCTCATGCCCTCTACCGAGCTAGTTCTGACTTTCTCTCACACATCTCTTGAGGGATAGCCCAGCCACCCTGCGAAGGACACTAATTTCGGTTGCTTGCAAAAATTCACAAGTAAACACTAAAAATATGCCGCTTAAGAAATTATATTCAACTTTTAAATGTCAGGAAATCACCATTTCTTAGCTTATGTTAATGTAAAGCTACATATTCTACAAAATTTCAGATGTCTGCTGTGGTGTTTACATTATGCTGCATAATGTTAATATTTCTTGTAGATTGGTATCGTTGTGCAAACCAGATCGGTGTCGTGCAAACCAAATATAGAGTAATACTTTACTTTATTCTTTAGTACAGATACTTGATAAAAAATACTTGAATACAGTACTTAAGTATTTGTACTTTACTTGCCATCTGTGGATATCACGCACGCTGATACCGTTGACAGGAGGGCAGAAGAGTGCACTCTTGGCATTGGATCGGTGAAATTTAAATTGGTTCAACAAACTCCAGCGAACAATTCATAACAGCAACGGCCACCTATGCCATCGAAGTAAGTTGCCCCCAGGGACTACAAACTTGGCACCTAGGGACACGCGTGCCTAGCGTCTAGTCAAGTACAACTCATGTTTTTACCCCCTTTTAATTATCATGAATTATATATTTATTTTCTTTTTTGCTCCAATTAAATCTGTTAACCTTTCACACATTGACACCTTCAAAACAGGAGGGGGGAAGTGGGGGGGCAAGGGGGAGAGACTCCTCCTTCCTTTTTTTCTTTCCCAAATTCAAAACGGCGTCATTGTCCTGCTTTGTAGCAAGTCAGCAAGGCATGTGGACAAGTGAGATGGAAAACAAAATAAAAATGAAATACAAATAGGCAGCAGTATGACACATCAACAATGCACAACTACCTCACTCAGTGGATTTTGGTTGTGAGAATGATGGAATGGTGGAACACTCTCTGCAGTCTATTCTGTTCATCTGAAGTCCTGGACAGCTGCTGGGAAACTGAAGGATGCCAGGGAACCAGGACTAGCAAGGAGAAGGCCACCTGCCAGATCCTGAGGAAAGACATTGTCAACTGTCTACGCAAGTAAGTCGGTTCGTCTGGCGATTTCTGTCCTTTTGTGTGTGTCTGTCTCTCGCTGTTTGTGTTTGTCTGTGTGTTGGTCTTTTGTGTTAATGTGATAGCCTTTGAACGGATTGATTTGTACCAGATTCAGTGAGTTAATGCTATGAGACTGCTGCATAGTTTATGAGCGTGTTGTTGATCACGCGACTGTTTATGAATGCCATTTGATTCAGCCCAGAGGAATTTTATTGTATCATTTAAGGTCACATCACCCATCAAACTGACATGACGAAGGCCTGAACGATGTGTGATATGCTGATCTGATTACCGACTAATCAAGTTAATTACTTAATTATTAATTATTTATTAATTACTACTTTATTTCGGCCCATCCGCCATTTCCCATTCTATTGACGGGGGTTAGATCGAAAGTGGGATAGGGGATATCAGAAGACATTGCAGAAAGGGCGTGCATGTGAACTAACTCACAGGCACCATACACGTGCTGGATGTCTTAACGACTGCTGCACAGACTGCACACAATTTTAAGTTGACTGCTTTATTTAAGTGCCAACCCACCTTAAGACAATTTTTTTTTTTTAGTATGGTAGGTATAAACTTCACTTCACATGAATAAGGCACCAAAAATTCAATACAATTGTTTTGGTGTTGAGGTAAATTAGGAATGTTATGAAACAAAGCGATGGAACGTTTTTCTTTTTTTTTTTTTGTAATGTTAATGTCATTACTGTTTTGGAAAAAGCAATGCGTTCAATTACTAAATATTGGAAAAAATGGTAAGTTATTTTGTTGCTCTAACTTGCTGACATTTTACTAACTTAGTAACTTTCCTCGTTTCCCTAGAGTTGAATTATAAAACAATGGCTTGAAAGGTTGTATTGATTGTTTTTTGGCCCATTAATAGAAAAGAGAATTCGCTCTCGATTGAAAGTTTGGCGGGCAGTTACGGTGAGAGTTCAGGCTGAATATGACTTGCAATGCTGTTACGTTGCTGTGTTCCAACTCATCTTTGAACTTGTCTATTTAAATTTGGGGTGACATCCTGTGTGTATGAAATTGTCAAATATATATATTTTTTGCAAATAAAAAATAAAAACCATTTTAGAAGGGTAGAAAATCCCCCAACAATCTAATGGTTATGTTTGAGGCTAAAATAGATCCTCCCGCGCGAAAATGTTTGAATCTTTTTCTTTCACGTGTAACACACAGGTGCATTTAAATTGGAATATGGGAACAATCGCACGGGCTCTTTCATGTACATACGTGCGCGTGTACTATTTAAAGGTTATATGGCATGTAAATACACCAAACATGCAATATCATCGAATTTTGGTCATTAGTTGAAATACTTTGACGCAGCTCCACGCGTATACTGTAGAGGGCGATAAGGGTTTGTTTTGAATTTTGTAAACGTTGTGACGTCACAAAATTCACAATTTCAAAACTAACCGAAATCTGGGAGGACCTCAAAATGCCCACTTTAGGCAAATATTGTAAAGCAACCACAACAACCAGAATAGTTTTAAATGGTCCACTATTATTTCCCAAGCCTATTATAAACAAAGAAACCCTTTTAAAACATGGATTTTTTTCATGTCACCCCACCTTTAATGGGAACACACATCTATTGCGTTGTTAAAAAATGATGGTGGTAACTTGTGCTGTGCTATTCCATGCGAATTGTTCTAGTGTGGATCTATCACCCAACAAAAAAATAATTCCATAATCTGCGCAAGCCGTGACCACACAGAGTAATCTCAAATCGGATTTTCAAAATGTCAGACCCCTGTTTTTAGCACGTAAACTCAATAACGTGAGTGTTGGTGAAACTAGTATACATGTGAGTTGGCACTCTGCAGCTTCTGAACTAATTTGTGAAACTAAAACAATGAAATTACTTCCAAAATTAAGTTGTTAGTAACATCGTGTATTCATTCATTATTCATTAATCCGTCGTCTGGTTTACAATGAACAGGCAATTTGTGTCAGGTTATCAGACGCCAGAGGACGCTTATTTAATCAGACGTTGAAATGGCTCCATCTGCTGGACAAAAGTAAATACGGACATTGTACAACATATTTCTTACTTGGGTAAAATACATTTGTACAAAAACTGGAGTAATATTTAAAAGTACTCATCCAAACATCTACTACAGTCCACGTAGAAACTGCAGGCACTGAAATGTACTCAAAAGGATTTCCAAAAGTAAAAAGTACTACATAAAATTATCTTATCTGCTTATGTCAGGAAATGTCTTAGGTTGTCATGTTAGTGTAAAGGTAAGTATTCATATAATATTTTAATAGTTCTTGTTGTCGTTGCACAAACAGTATTTATATAGTCTATGAAAAAGTAACAAGTCTGTTTTCAAAATGTGTAAATTGTAATAGAAAGTACTGATATTTGTGTTGAGTTATTAATTTAGATAGTCATTTTCAAGTATTTTGAAATTAGTGAGATGATACCATAAACTGATAATGTTTGAGCACAAAGTTTGTGAGCAAAATTAATTCATTTTTTTTTAATTCAAAGTAAAAACTCTATATAATCAATCCACATTTTTGTCTTCATTATAAGTGTTGCCCCGTGGCACATCTTAGACGATTTCTCCAAGCCAGCACCATACATGGACACACAAGATCACTTCCCCTCAGTCATATAAACGAGTTTACGCTCTAAAAACAGGGGGGCTGACATTTTGAAAATACGTCTTGAAGCTACTCACTCTGTGTCGCTTGTTCTTCTGGACCAATAGGATGGCTTTCACTTGTACGACAAAAATGAGTAAATGGAATGGGTTGCGCGGATTATTGAATCATGTGTTTGTGGGGCATAGATCCGCACAGAATAGCACAGCACACGGCCTAGGATTCGTACCGGAAATGCCCAACTCATGCAAACTGCACGTCCACTCGTCCCTGCTCTCCCATCCCCCTCTCACCTGAACGCTGTCAATAAAATCAGAAAATTGCCCTAACGCCGAAGCAATAGCTTTTAAATATATATATATATATAAATTATAATATTTGTGTGTGGTTTCCAGAACTGGGTTTGTTCCTGCTGACAGCGTGATGAGCCTTCGTAAGCAGCTGGGCTGTCACACCTTTCAGACTGAGGAGAAAGGTATGGATGGCTGTGTCCGAAATCGCTCCCTATCCCCTACTCCCTACCCCCCATATAGTGCACTCACTTATAGTGCACTCAACAGCAACTGCCGAGATTTCGGACACTAGAGTTGCCGCCGTCAAAATTATTATAAAATATAATTATAAAAAATATAATTATAAAATTCAACAATCATCAGAAAGTCAAAAGTACTTACATTTATACCTATTTGCCGCAATTGGTTGTTATTTACTCCCGCCGCGGCATTTTTATTAAAGTTTAGGTCATTTTTAAAATGTCTCGCAATGCATTATGGGTTATATTACTCCGTCTAGGGTACATCTGATGCTCACTACATTTCGCAGTGCATTGTGGGATACTTTCA
>OMKY01247970.1:0-13906 GCA_900302395.1 Bregmaceros cantori | reverse complement strand
TACACTATATGAAACATGTATGCATGTATGACATTCTGCTACTCAAATAAACAAACAAATCTGAGGTCCCAAAGGAATGTTAGGAACGTTGGGTCCCAAAGGAATGTTAGGAATGTTGGGTCCCAAAATAATGTTATGAATGTTGGGTCCCAAAGATATCAAAATTCGGTTTAAGAGTTTTGTGAGGCTCGGTCCATAGATGCTATATACCAAGTTTCAGAGTGATTGCTCAAAATGTTTTGCTCAGGATTCCCCCAGCCAATCAGGAGGCAGGATTCTACCGGCCAGTAGGCAAGATTCTCCCAGCCAATCAGGAGGCTCGATTCCCCCAGCCACTCAGGAGGCAGGATTCCCCCAGCGGCTCTCATGGCTGAACGATTGAAGATATCAAAATTCGGTTCAAGAGTTTTGTGATGCTCGGTCCATAGATGCTATATACCAAGTTTCAGAGTGATTGCTCAAAAGTTGAGAGAGGAGTAGCATTTTAAGTGATTTGCACAAAATTCCAAATCGCAGGGAATCTATTCGTGCTGGATTGCTGTCCTGCAGTGTGTTGAATTTGGCTTGATCTAAGGAATCTAGAGATACCAAGTTTTTGAAAAGCGGCCAGACGGTTGGGAAGTTACAGGCAGAAACGTATGTGAAATTATCTGCAAATTTGGCCCATTGTTGGCGCTATAGAGTTGGGGCTGGAGACCTGGAAATTGCTGTGGGCAATGCTGAGATTGACTAGAATGAGTGTGCCAATTTTCCTATATAGGGTTCTATGGGCTGCCATAGGAATCCATTCGGAGTATAATAATAAGAAACTAACAAACACATAAGGTGCCTTCGCAGCTTCGCTGCTTTGCCCCTAATAATTGAAAGATGAATGAAATAATAAAAATCACAAGGATCTTGAATCCTATTTTGAGAGAAATGCCTACTATGTAAACATATTACTATATAAACCATTAAAAAAAACGGCTCCCTCTTCTCCAGGTTCTCCAGGAGAAATTTACCGAGTTTGCGTCGGAGACGGTGAACGCCGGCCAGGAGCGCGTGACGGCTGTCAACCAGATGGTGGACGAGCTCATCGACTATGGCCACCAGGAGGCCGCCACCATCGCAGAGTGGAAGGCAAGGCTCCTGCTGTACATTTGCATCATCTACTTTAGAACTGCAACCAATAAATTGATCAATCAATGATAATCAATGATAATTGATTAATCTGCAGTGATTAATAGTTCCCTTGCTCACTCAAACGAGTTTAGTATTTGTTTTTCCCAAGGCCAGTAGCCATTCCGGCTACAGGCAGAGCAGCGCCGTGGGTTCGCACAACCCCTCCGGCTTTTCTGCAATGTCTCCCCCAGACTCTTCATCCCGGCTTCCGATTTAGTCACTATCTCTCTCTTGCGGCCAAAAAATAACTTTAAAAAATTAAAACAATTAACGTAGTTACTCTGAAAATAAGGTAGTCTGTAATCTAGCTCAGGGCGTATTCACACCACATTTTGAATTTGTCGCTGTCAGTGAATTTGTTGTTGGTTCCTTTATGCAGCGTCGGTTGTTTCCCGCAGGTGCGCGGGTTGATATGCCACGGTAGTATTCACACGCAGTGTTTAACACCCAAGATACATTTGTAAATAGCTTCACATGTATCCGGCAGTCACTCGCTGATTGGATGCATATTCAGCCATTTAGGAACCGGGACAAATAACTTTTCCAAACTATCAGAGCAGAGCGGAACATTTGTCTTTTTTGTGTGTGCGGAAAAGAAAACACAGATAAAGAACAATAACAATATAATGATAATAATAATGTAATAATATTGACAGAGAGTGGTGGAGAGAGGAGAAGGAGAGAACACCTCGTCTAACAGGGCTCGTCTTGAATGATAAAGCGCACGCTCTGACACGCTTGGTGCCTTCATATCAACCGGGACAACTCAAAAACTAGTTTCATCTAGGTTAAAACGAGCCGGACCCGGGATAAACACATTGGTTTGAATAGGCCCTGAATGACTTTGAAAATGAGGGATCAGTAATCAGTATTTACTCCACTTGTACTGGGTAGGATGGAGTGAACGAGGCCTGGGCGGACCTGATGGAGCTCATGGACACTCGGGCCCAGATGCTGTCAGCCTCGCACCAGCTGCACAAGTTCTTCTCCGATTGCCGCGAGGTATGTGGTAATCATTAACAGGACCACCATTTTGAATGAATGAATCGTTTTATTTCGGTGCACAGACAACAAAAGCTTTACAACAGCGCAACATTGCTTCAATATACATCGAGGCCAAAACGGGTCGATTCTGGCTTGTCAAGTATCGACTCGGCGAAGATCACTTCTACAAACTGAATGATATAACACTGACTGTTTCAGGTCCTGGCCCAAATCGAAGACAAACAGCGACGCCTTCCCGAAGTGCGCGCTCTGAAGGGTGGGAGTGCCAACACCAGCTCTCTGAATCGCCTCATGAGCAACTTTGAGCACGACATTCAGCTCCTGGTCACACAGGTAACTAGGCAGCCTTAGTTTATGAATACAATAATAATAATAATTTGGATTTATATAGCGCCTTTGAAAGTCACTGTTACAATTCAAACATTTGATGTTTTTGGAAGACCCAGAGAAAGACAAGGAAAGGAGGGTTCAAAACTGGAATTCATGATCAGGGAAATTGATGTAAGGTGGATTGCCCTAAAGTGGGCCACTGCCTAATGTGGGACACCTAAGTTTCAGTGGCTCTACCTCCTCCCTAAACGTATGAATGCCAGTGACAATATGGTAAAAGCAAACTATTGTAATGTTTGCTTTTACCAACTCTGTTACAATTCAAACATTTGATGTTTTTGGAAGACCCAGAGAAAGACAAGAAAAGGAGGGTTCAAAACATTTTAATAGAATTATGCAAAAATAATATGTTTCACCTTTATGGCAATTGGATACAAGTAAACAATAACTATTTAAACAGTGTTCAATTGTCCTTTGGGTCGTCGAGGTGCTCATCTCAATCCAATCTCGTCCACCGGGATGGAGTCGGGCGTTTTGAGAGGTTAGCTGGGATATTGCTCCGTTTGCCCCACTCCGGTCATCCTTTCGCCAAAAGTAGTTTGTATTTATATATACGTATTATAACCACAGTGACAATAACAGATGCCTCATGTGGGACCGTGCCTCACCTACACCAGACATGACTAACGCCCACAAGCGATAAGCTGTGGTCGCGTGATACAGACCCAAAGCTGCCAGGGGCAGATATTGCTGTCTGCACAATTGCTTCCTGACCAGTGAACGTGGTTTAGTCACACATCTTAAAAATCCAACCTGCCGGCCTAGCACCTACACAGTAAATTTGACAGTGTTAAATATGCAGTGTCAAAGTTCATTTCAGATTTATTACAACAACGGAGGGAGTTGAATATTGACTAGTGTTGGTGTTAATTTGCAGAGTTATGATGCACCGTGTCAATTAGACTCTACAAAACCCCGCCCAAAGCCCACCCACCTCTTCCTCCCTCAAACGTTAAAGAGCGCCATTTTCATTGCATCATGACTTGTGCGGCACCCAACCCTTGGCGCGAGGTTCAGCTCCGACCCCAGGGGTTGGGGTCGCAATAGCGCTGCTGACTCGCCGTGTCGCAGGCCCCCGCGGCCTTCGTCCGCTGAGATGCAGATGCCCGTCCCTTCACGGACGTCCTGGCGGTGCTGTACAGTGTTAGCCAGTGTTAATTTTGTACTCAATTTCGAGGTCATTTTACTCTAGAAATTTAACACAATGGAAAGAGTTAATTCAACACCAAATCTGATAAGGACCAAATACACTCAGACACAGTGTTAAATTTAACTCTTTATGTGTTGATCAAACACTGCAACATTTACTGTGTAGCCAAGAAAGTTAACAATATATTGATTAATGGGCGGTAAAAATAAATGATGATTGAATAATTCCTGAACTAAATTTAGACATCGCTAGGACCCGGAGAACATAACCTGGCAAGCCAGAATCAATGGATTGTCCACAAATCGTCCACACATCGCTGACGGCGGGATGGTCCGGTAGGTATGGACCACCTATCACTGCTAATGTGCTGTGATTTGATAACTTCGTTTGACACTTTATTTGAACCCACTTAATCCAGACCAATTGTTGTTCTAGTCATGGACAATTCATCTGTTCTGGCTTGCCAGGCTACCGTGAACAGATACACATGTTCTGACAGGTGCGACAGCTGCAGGAGAGCGCTGCCCAGCTGAGGACAGTGTACGCTGGGGAGAAAGCTGAGGCCATAGCCATCAGAGAGCAACAGGTGAGGAGAAGGAAGTTAATCTACTGATTGCCATAATTGTCAGACTATGAACTTCGCTATTCGAACAGAGGTTCGCCTCACCTTCCCCTATCTTATAATCTGGCTGACCTAAGATGGAGCTCTGGATCTCGTAACATGTCCCCACCATTTTAGTTTGTTTTTTGACTGTGGCTAGTAGATCTCACCAACCTTTTGGTCTTCAGCCCTGCGGTCGTTGGAACTTGCACCCTACCCTCTGAGCTACATCAACCCACCAATGATGAATGAACAGCACACCTGGTTGTGATGCTTCTCATTGTTTTAAACTGAAGGTAATGCTGAGCTGGAAGGACCTGCTGACCTGCTGTGAACAGTGCAGAGTCCAGATCACCACGCAGGCCGACAAGCTGCGCTTCTTTGGCATGGTGCGGGACCAGCTCATGTGGATGGACTCCATCATCTGCCAGATCGACACGGGTGAAAAGCCACGGTAGGATAGTGCCACGGTGGTGCAGTGGTTAGCACTCTGCGTCACAGCTAGAAGGTAGCCTGGTGAGCCAGAACCAACGCATCGTCCGCACATCGCACATTGCTAGATGTTGCATTGGGTCTGGGAAAATCAGGGAGCTTCCTGAAAAATATTCTAATTGAGACATGGGCAGAATTTGTTATGAGTGACGCGAGAGATTGGCGGAGCCTCCACGTCGCTTGTCCCGAATGCGTTTTCACAGATTGCAAACCAAAATCCATAACCACGCCCTGGGCAACTCGCACTTGCGCATATGACGCAGTTGGGACGCCAAAGAAACCTAACTCCTAATGCTAACCGCAACCCTAATAAAAAAGAAGAAGAAGTGAGCACAACTCGGAATCAAACTCGGTAGCAGACAGCGTTAAGTTGCTGTCTATGCCGCATTCTTCAACGTTGGGCGGGCCGTGACGCGTCAATGGGCGGGGTGTGTAGCGTGTGTGACGCGTCATAGCGAAGCGCGGTCGCTTCGGGGACGTGGTTATGGTTTTTTGTTTGCAATCCGTAAAAACGCGTCCCGAACCGAGACGTGGTTTGATAACTTCATTTGATTGACACCTTTTTTGAGCCTGCTTAATCCTGGCTCGAAAATGATGGTGTGATGCCTAGACGATTCATTTGTTCTGGCTTGCCAGGCGAGACCAACCTGTATGTTTATTTGGGATCTCTGCAGGGATGTGTCATCTGTGGAGGTGCTGATGAACTATCACCATGGTCTGAAGAACGAGGTGGAGGCCCGCAGCAAGAGCCTCATGGAGTGTATCGAGATGGGGAAAACCTTACTGGCTGTCAGGAACCCTGCTGCTGAGGAGGTTAGATGTAGTATTATTACTATTTCTACTACGACGCCTATAGACGAGTTCACCGGAAAGTTCCGGTAAAATTTCTACTATAAAATTACAGTCACTTCGCTGTGTTCGGACTTATGTTTGAACGTGTCTATTCAGTGGGAGCACACACCTACCTGAAAGAATGGCGGTAACTTGCAGTGTGCTTTTCCACAGCCAATTGTTCTAGTGCGGATATGTTTCCCCCGCAAAGTCATGATTTAATAACCTAAGCAACCCGTTCCATTTACTCATCTGCATCAGACGTATAAGTGAATGCAGCCATCCCATTGGTCCAAAAGAATGTGTGACCACATTGTTGAGTCACTTGAAGTTGGTTTTGTCAGTATTTCATCAATATATATGCAAAATGGTGAGCGAAGCAGGGTGAATAATGGGTAATTGGTCACAGAGCGAGCTTTAGTAAGCGGATTTTGAAACTGTGTGCTTTTTATGTGACAAATTCAGCCACTTTGGTCCACTACTTGGGACCAGATGAATTTTGACGTGTAAACCCGTCTATAGCCATACCAGATGGTCGCTGCCTGAGACTTTTCGTGTTTTTTGTACTTTTTAAACATTTTTTTAAACTTGCACTTTTTTTTACTCCTGTACCTTTACTGTCGCTAATATAGTGTTGTTAAGTGACTGTGCTTTCAATGTGCAGATCAAAGACAAACTGGATAAGGTGGTAGCAAAGCAGCACGAACTGTCTGACAAGTGGGACAGACACTGGGAGGCGTTACAGCACTGTGAGTAAGCACACACCAACACACACATGCAGACACACACCGACATGCACATGCAGACAAACAAACATACACAGACGCATACATGCAGACACACACACACATACATGCACATGCAGACAGACAAACATACACATGCAGACACACAAACACACAGATACACACAGAGATATGTAGATAGCCTGACGAGCCAGAACCACCGCATCGTCCACACATTGCCCATTGCTAGACTTTGCATTGGGTCTGGGAGAATCAGGCAGCCGTCGCTTGTATCCAGGCTGTACCAATCAAATTATTATTATTTTTTTTAAGTTATTTTTTCCGGCATCAGCGCCGTTTTTCCATCTTTATTGGATAGGATTAGTCGGAAACTGGGTTGAAGAGATCGTGGGTAGACATTGCAGACAAGTCTACGAGCGTAGTCAAACGCGCGACACTGTGGACGCTGCGGTAGACACAGCATCACTAACATGAACGGGGTCGCGTTAGGTGCGGTGTCCATAACCACTTGGCGAACGCGGACCGAATCAAATTATTTGAATCGAAACTTGAGCGGAGTTTGGTATAGACGACGCGAGACATGGGCGGAGTTCGGTTGTCACGCCTCCACACCGCTTGTACCACCTGCTGCACCGTGACTGGATAACATGATTTGATTGATACTTTTTTGACACGTTTTTTGACCCTGGTTTTACCAGACCCAATGATCGTTATAATTGCGTGCGATGCATGGACGATTCGTTAAATATGTAGACTCACACACACACAGACACACACACACACACACACACACACACACACACACACACACACATGAAGACGCACCATGATTGTATTCCTGTTCTCTAGTGCTGGAGGTACACCAGTTTGCCCAGGAGGCGGTGGTGGCCGAGGCCTGGCTGACGGCCCAGGAGCCCCTGATCAGTAGCAAGGAGCTGGGAGCCAGCGTGGACGAGGTGGAGCAGCTGATCCGACGCCACGAGGCCTTCAGGAAGGCTGCAGCCACCTGGGAGGAGAGGTTCAGCTCTCTGCGCCGCATCACCACGGTAACATTTGTTAGCATTAATTTACTCAACTATTGTATTCCTGGCACGCGGAGTGTCTGGGATGTAATGGTTTTGCGTTTGTCGCTGCCGGATTGGGCTGCCATGGCAGATCCTTTATGACATCACAGTCACTACGACTGACCGGTAGCATGTAATTGACATCACAGCAAGCAAGGCTCTACAATACGATTTTGACCTGCACTGTTCGATAAGACAAGAGCAAGCTTCTATTTTTTCGGGGATATCCCTCGGTTGGTGTTAGATCATATACTTTGGGCGTATTGAATGCTGTGATGTAAAGTTTGAATCCCTCTTAATTTGTTAGGGTTAGGGTTACGCTAGGTTAAGGTTAGGATTAGGGTTAGTTTAGGTGTATGTGGTAAGAGGTTAGATTACGTTTTAGGTGCTAGGGTTTTGGAGGGACCCTGACAAAATAACAAACTAATAAATCTATTAGTTGTTACATGCCGTAGCCTGATGTCTTGATGTCTTCCACCCTCATCATGAAGTAACTAGAAGTATGCAGTCGTCGCCGACTTCTAAAGGGCTATGCAGCATCAATAAACTCCAGAAATATTGTAGAGCCATGCTTGCTTTAGGAACTGTGATCTCACAGGGGCCTTGGATAGTACAGTACTATATGCAAAACCTTTACTGAATATTGTGTCATGTTCTGTATGTTGAGTGGCAGATATATATGTATGTCCAAGTCAAATTTCCCTTTACCTTTGGCAGGTGGAGAAGATTCGTGCGGAGCAGAGCATGCTGCCTCCCACACCGCTGTTGGGTCGCAAGATCTTCCTGGAACCGCAGGATGCTCTTGTTCCCGCCGCCGTGACCCCCACCGTGTTGCACCACCTGTCCCTTTCCCCCGCCACCTCGCCCCACCACCACCGACAGAAGACCATCTACGAGCAGAACGACGCCAGCAGCTCGCCTCACTCTCCGTCCCCTGCCACGCCCACACCATCCCCCTCCTCGGTGGCACGGCGGCTGGGCTCCATGGTGGCCAACTACACGCCCGTGCTCAACGGGGCTGCCTACCGAGGACACCTTCAGCACCCCGGGATGCCGGCTGCTCCTGGTACATTTCAAGGAATATTGTTGTTAATAGAATAGAATGGAATGTAAAGTATACAATACATTCAGTCAGAATGATCTGTATCGTTGATTGGTAGTACACCACTAGTATACTGCCAGTAATATTATACTGTCACTTGTCTGCCACACACTACTTCACTCAAACAAGAATGGTGACAATCAAAAGCATATCTCTGATACACTATGGCCATATAAAGCACTCCCAAATCGACCTAACAAAACTCTAAAATTAAATACAGATTTTCTCTCCATATCTTTTAGCGCCTGGCCTGGTCCAGCCTTCCCCTTCCTCCATTGCCTCGATCGCTACAGCCGCCATGATGGTGTCGGCCAATCAGGCTCGAGAGAACGCCGCCCAGGCGGCCAGGGCACAGGCCAGTCACGTGTCGGGTCCGAATCCTACGTTCCTGGTGCACGCGCCCGACGGAAACACCCCTGTGTCCCCGCTCAAGGTGAGCTCCGCGTCGCCTCCTTCCCCCTCGCCGGCCACACCCTCGCCTGCCACTCCGTCGCCGAAAGCGTCGCCCGCGTCTCAATGGCTGCGCGGGCCCAAGATCTCGCAATTCGAGGATGTAGTGACCCCGCTTCTTGTGGCCAGCCGCCTGGAGAAGTCTCGGTTGCGGGAGAGTCAGGAGCGAGCGGAGAGACACGCAGAGAGCGGTGCGGGGGAGTTGGCTCTGACCGCTGAAGTTGTCCTGCACAGCGAGCCTCCCAGGTAGGACTCAAACACTGGCCAAGGAGGCCAAGCATTGAAATGTTATCACATGAATCCTGACATGAGCAATATAACATTCCCATGAGGAAAAGCACTTCCACAGTCCATACAGGTACAACACAGATGGCCATACCTTAAGGGACACAAACACAACCAACAGTTGCAAAATAAGCAAGACTCTCTTGACAGCCACACCTACAAATATATGAAATGATGACATGAAAATATAAGCATTGTGGAAATGTGTTTACTGACTGAAAATTGTGTGAAAATGTCATGATATATGGGAATGGTATGGCTACTCTGGTCTGATGCTCTGCTAATTGTTTGAAGATTTTTGAAAATGTGTCAAATGGCTCGACACACATTTGTTGGCAACTGAAAAAAAACTGATTTTCCCCCTCCAACACAGTTCCGTGCCAGCAATGTCTCAGTCTCCGTGGCTGCGCGGGCCTAAGATCTCCCACCTCGGCGATGTGGTGACTCCGCTGGTAGTGGCCAGTCGTCTGGAGAAGACCCGGGCTCGCGAGGGCCACGAGAGAGGGGAAAGACAAGCAACGATCGGAGAGGCCGGTGCTGGGGAGGTGGCCCTGATGGCAGAGGTGGTGCTACACAGCGAGCCTGGAAGGTAGGCAGGGCCATGGAGGTATTATGATAATAACTTAAGATTCATATAGCGCCTTTCCAGAAACCCAAGGCCGCTTTACAAACAACTGAGGAAAAAAAGTAAAGAAAATCCACCAAAATGACAAAGAACAAGGAGGGAATTATCTAATTGGGGAAAGCCAGGGAAAAGAGATGTTTTTTCAGGTGTGTTTTGTCCAACGAAGGGCAATGGTGAAATTTTGGCATGTAGGGAGCGTAAGGATCAAGGGTTATTTTATTTGTCTCGACCAAGGCAAAGTTTGTTGTGACACAAACACCCTTTGTGGAAGACATAAAAACAATACAACAGGGAAACATGCAAACAATAAAAGCCAGCAGACTGGTACAATATAAATATATTTATATAAGCAGTGCCCCATCTGTATCCATATGACCTTGTCCGAGGCATGCAGACCTGTCCTCTCACTATTCCTTTCTTAAGCAAGATTTTGCATTTCGGGAAGTTACTTCATACGTTTGAGCGTCTTAGTTGATGCCGGCACAAAGAGATATTTTTAATGACTGTCCATTTCCAGATGGAGGGTGAGGAGGGGGAGTGGGGCAGCAGCAGTGACGTCTCCGTCGCCAAACGTGTTTAATTTAATTTAGTTTGGGGGGATGAAGAGGATGCCAGCATCGGTGGACTGCAGGTTCCTAGATGGGGTATGATGATAGAGGAGGGCAGTCAGATACTGGAGGGGGTGGGGGGGTGGTGCATAGAGGGAATTGTAGGAGAGCTGGTATTGCATTGTATTACATAGACTACCATTGATTCACATGAAGTCTGCTCAATGGCACTCCTGTATGACGCCATGTTGGTCGAGCTTAGAGGCAGCCTGGCAAATCAGAACCAACTAATCGTCCACGCATCGCTTGCGGCGAGGCGGTCTGCTGGGTCTGGACTAACCAGGCAGACGAACCAGATGGTCGCCCAAATCCGGACGGTTCAATCACCTGTTAAGGCGGAGGATTGAATCAAGCTGTGGGCCGAGTGGTTTTGTCATTCTCACCTTTTCACCTGCCCCGGAACTACAGATGAAAATTAGCCTTTGGCTAAATCTGGTTCATTTACATTTTGATCAATGTGCACTGTCCCTGTTGAAATAAACAAATACATAATTAAGCCTTCCAATCTTAACAGAAAACAGGCACATAGACATAGCCTACATCAGGGCTATCAAGTACTTTGCTCAGAGGGCCAAATTGTCAGAATGGGCCTTCTGAGCAAAGTAGAGGCCAGAGCAGATCCCGGACTGCACAAATAAGTATCCAGGGAGAGTTCAAAAATAGATACATTTAGTAAATAGATGAATAAAATCAATACCTTCAATAATAATCAATAATAAATTACCAATACATCAATAATAAATAACACACAGTAATACATGCTAAACAGATCATAAATACATTAATAATAAGCAGATAGATCAGCAAATCAGAATTCAGAGTCAGAATCGCTTTTATAGCCAGGTCATGGATTAAACACAACTAGAAATTGACTTCGGACATTTGGCTCACACCCTGGAACAGTGAATATAACATTGTAAAAAATATAATATAATAACACTGTGAGAAAAAAAATATATATAGTATAGCAGTATATAGTAATGGTAATCTCAGAAATTAATAATAACTATAGTATTATGAAGTCATAATACTGTAATAAAATAAAAATAATAACATAATATAGAGTGACACCATTTTATAAATCAATGCATAGACGATAAATAAATGAATGAAATAGCTAGGTCAAAGAAATTTGTTCTGAATTTCCTCTTTAAAAAATAAGGGACCTTTTTTCTGGACTCCAATCTGGGAATAAATAAATTGGTTGTATTTACAATAAATTATGGATTATTAAGTTGTTAATATTTAAAAAGCAAATACGTGCTAGCTCTGTGGCGCAGTCAGCAAGACACCCGCATCCAGCACACATAGGGTGTCTGTGACTTGTTCACGACGCGAGTTCTCCTCCGCTCGCCAACCTCAAAGTTGAAATCATTCCCTCCAAAAATTACTTTTGATGCATGAAATGTTATGCAACCACAATATACCTACACTATAGAATCCTAAAAAGCTTTATTGTCTAAATGCTGTAGTCATCATCATTCGTATTGCATGCTGATTGTAGTTTGCTGGCCAAAACCAATTCTCCTCATCTTGTTCACTTTCTTTGAAATGTGACTAAAAGTTGTGCGCTGAACCCTCCAACCTAACAGACGTTCATTAGCAGACATTTCCAGCTTGTGCGATGTTTATATTTTTTTTTAAGAAAAAAAAGTCTTTGACTATTTTTAAATAAAAATAGTCAAAGACTTGAGCAAACTCGCACACAGGGTTGTGCATGAAAGTGAAAGTTCATAGCGCCCGATCTTGATCCGTCAAAACACCTGCTAAACAGACACCGGAAGTGCATTTCATCAATGCAGGACATACATTTTGAGCACATATAGTGTTGTCTATAAAAGCTCCATGTCTTTGTCTAACCGCACTGTCCAGTGTACTACGTTTCCTGTTGCAATACATAACAGCTGGTATGCATGTCTCTAACTCATATATTCTGGCTATTAGTAACAATCTGCTTATGTGTAACCATGTCAACACAAATTATCCTTTTGTGTATACTTTTCTTTTTTTTTTTTTTTTACATACCAACCTGTCATCACCATGTATGTCCAGTCAGGCCAATTCTGACTTTTATTAAAAACATGAATACACGTTTTTTTTCTTCAATCAACAAACATTGCGGTTACATTGGTAACTTCAAAACTAGCTGGGCATATTTGATTATGTTTCCGAAAGAGGTCACATTTATAACATTTATGTATTTTTTAGTGAGTAAATTACACTATTAGAATTCATACTATTATTCTTGTATGTATTATTATTCCATACCATTTGTTATGAAATATATCTGTAAGCAATATTAAATATATTTGTAAGCGGTAACAATTCATCAGGGATTTTTTTTTTAAATCACAACCGATGTCACCAGTTCTGATTTCTCACAAAATGTGTCCATTACACGCATCCATGACTGTCATGTTTCCATTTCTTATTATGCTTATATGCTTTCATTGTCTCTTTGTGTGTGTTTTTTTACGTTTGTCCTTCTGTACTCAGTAAATTCCCTTTCCTGTCACTCTTGTGTATCGTTAGCCTGGCAAGCCAGAAAAATGTGCATGCTCATTGTCTCATGCTGTGATTTGGTGTGAACATAGACCAAATTGGATTTGGTTACAGCACACTCTGTGCAAACTGCGGAGTTCGTGGACAGAGTTTGGCAGCTATGGATGTAAACAAATTTGAATTGTATAACATAATCGCTTGAATCCGTTCCGATAACACTGCCCGATCTCAAGTCCGTATTTAGTTTCAAAGAGGATTTGTTACAGGGGGGCAAGTTCATTGCAATATACACCTTTCACAAGGCCTACTTGTCCCTTGTCGTGGTATATGAACAATAATGTCCTCTTATATTCTAATAAATATTCCGCAACTCGCAACAATGATGTGAATAAAAAGCACAAACTTAAATTAATGATTATTTTATCATTTATGTCCATTCTGATCGTTTTCTAGCTTGCCAGGCTAGTCTATTGTGTGTTGCACTGTGTGACTCTGCATTGCTTTGTCTTCCATCTTTCTCTCTCTCTCTCTCTCTCTCTCTCTCTCTCTCTCTCTCTCTCTCTCTCTCTCTTCTCTCTCTCTCTCTCTCTCTCTCTCTCTCTCTCTCTCTCTCTAGCTATCTCTCTCTCTCTCTCTCTCTCTCTCTCTTTCTCCAGCTCTCTCTCTCTCTCTCTCTCTCTCTCTCTCTCTCTCTCTCTCTCTCTCTCTCTCTCTCTCTCTCTCTCTCTCTCTCTCTCTCTCTCTCTCTCTCTCTCTCTCTTTCTCTCTCTCTCTCTCCCTCTTTCTCTCTCTCTCTAGCTCTCTCTCTCTCTCACTGTTCGTCTCACCACCACTCTCTCTTCATCTCTCTGTCTGACTCTTCTCATGTCTCTGTCCAACTGTCTCTCTCTCTCT
>OMKY01247961.1:2613-24456 GCA_900302395.1 Bregmaceros cantori | reverse complement strand
GTGCAGCAAACGGACGTGTAAATGGATGATCGGTGCTATTGCGGTTCAGCGTGAGAGGAAAAAAAAGCGCGCCAAGTGATTTTTTTTTTCCCCTCTTTTTTTTCATCGTCCCGCGACTGTCCCGACTGCCGAAATCGATCGTCCCTATGTTAATTAATTGCGTCCCCGGGACGACGGGCCGTCGTTAATTTTAACCCCTGGTGCAAACAGGCAATCTTTGAAAGGGTTGTAATAGAAATTATCAAGTACAAATGTGTTTTCCACTCATTGTCACGTACACACTTTCACATTTTCACATTTGTATCAGCACGAAAACATGCACACAAACCCATGCGTATCACACAGGCCCCATACGCACATTCGATCATGCATACACATCACAATATCCCCTCTTATGATTCTAAGAGGGGATATTGTGATGTGTATGCATGATCGAATGTGCGTATGGGGCCTGTGTGATACGCATGGGTTTGTGTGCATGTTTTCGTGCCGATACAAATGTGGAAGTGTGAAAGTGTGTACGTGACAATGAGTGGAAAACACATTTGTACTTGATAATTTCTATTACAGGGTTAATTTGGAAAGACTTAGAACTGGGCAGAGCACATGGAATATTATCGTAATTTCAGCATTGCTCTATAGTGTGCATTGTTTTTGATGAACATTTGGCACATTGATTGGTCTGTCATTAAAATTTCTGTTCAGTATTCTTTTCCTCAGGGTTTCACACCAAAAAAACATGGCAAGACGCTAAAATATCAATCATTTCAGTGCAAGCTTAGCAGATACAATATACCATTTTAATGGTTGTAAACACAAGTGGCTGCGTGCACATCCTCGACGAGAAACGCCATGACTGATAGTGGTCTTGCGGCGGCACTGTTTGTTAGTTATAAACAACAATCTGACAAATGACCGGTGGGAATTTTTATTAATTCATCGTTGTTCACAAACATGATTTTAACCCTTTGTACTTGCGCTGGCAACTAGGAAGTATGCAGATTGAAATCAGGGATTGCCTGGAGCAAAGCCAGTCATGGGACATTCACACAGTTCTGATGATCCTGGCCAGCGTTGCATTTTACTTGTCGTTTGATGAATATAGCTGCAACCGATTAATTCATAATTGAAATAATCACCAACTAATTTGATAATCGATTAATCGGTAGTGATTAATTGCTTCCTTGGCACATCTTTCGCTGAAACGTGTTTTATATTTTATAATATTGTTTAATATTCGTTGTTCCCAATGCCAGTCGCCATTCAGTTTCATCGCCGCAATACAATAAAAAACATGTACGCTTGGGTGAAAATCCAGTCTGTTAGCAATATGTTAAGGTGGCGAAATAGCAAAACATTTGCAATATTAATTTTGCAAACTTGAAAAAAAATGAATTCACATTCATAATCAACATAAAAATTCATGCTAATAATTGTTCCGATTTTAATTGAAAAATTAGCAGATTGATGAATCGTCAGTAAAAATGGGTGATTAATCGATGATCAAAATAATTGTTAGTTGCAGCCCTAGATGAATATCAACATTATAGTGTTGCATGACGAAGTGTGACATTTTGATGTAAGTTACGCCGATTGGAGGATTCGCTCTAGTGGGCTTTTTGCACCCTGAACCTGATTAATGCTGATATTCGATTTTACACAAAATCAATTAAGTCAGTTTTTTAATGTTTCATTTCCCAATGTTAACTTTGCTACTGGCCACTGATTTTGTCACCAACTTAACTAGCTGTTTTACCTACTAGGTCTGATGGTCCATGGGGAGGTCCCAACAGATTTGACCAGCCTCAGCAGAACTTCAACTATGACCAAGCACCGTTTGATTCAAGCTTTGGTCCACGTTTTGGACCACGTGGACCCCAGGGGCGTTTTGAGCGGCCACCAGGTGGGCCAAACCAGTTTCCCTCCAACAATGCTAACCGAATGCCACTTGGAGACAACCAGGGGCCACCTGGATCCTTCCAAGGACCAAACCAGGGTCCTGCAGAACGTTTCACTGGGCCCAATCAGGGTCCTCTTGGACGTTTCCCTGGGCCCAACCAAGGTCATGCAGAACGGTTCCAGGGGCCTAATCAGGGTCCTCCTGGACGTTTCCCAGGGCCCAACCCAGGTCCGGCAGAGCGGTTCCAGGGGCCTAATCAGGGCCCACGGGGGCATTTCCCAGGGCCTAATCAGGGACCGCCAGGCCGCTTTCAGGGGCCCAATCAGGGACCACCAGGGCGCTTCCAGGGGCCCAATCAAGGACCACCGGGGCGCTTTCCAGGGCCCCAAGGACTTAACCAGCGGGCTCCGGGCCCCAACCTGCGAGGGCCAACCCCACAGGTGCGTGGTCCCACGCCTCGCGCCCCCACACCCAATCAACAAGGCCCCAACTCTGGACCAAAGTCAGACACTACAAGTGCGACACAAGCCAACAACGGTTCTAAAGTAACTGGTCCAACAACGGGTAAAGCAGATGCTGACCCCAAAGCGGTTGTGGAAAAAACAAACGGCAAAGACACCAATGAGAAGGGTGCCAACACTGCAAGCGCTTCCGCCGCAAACCTAAAACCGGGCGCGTCGTCAGACAACAAAGATGCTGCAAAAACAGATTCACAAAGCCCACCAAAGCCATCGGTTGGTGGAGATCAGGGTCAAGGGAAACCACCAGGTCCTTCCACGGCTCCAGGTGAGGAGGAGGTGGAGGATATGGAAGCGATAGCTGCAGCATTTGGTTATGGAGATGATCGAGTAGAAGAAACGGCTGAGGAGCAAGGCCAGGGGGATTACTGGGAGGATCCTGCATATGCAGAAGGGGGTCAAGAGGGGCAAGAGATGTGGATGCCCGAGGACTATAACGAGGGGGGAGAATATTATGAGGGCGAAGGATACTATGAAGAACCAGGACCTGATGGACACATGATGGGCCGGGGGATGTACCCTCCGAGGGGAAGGGGAGACCCATCTATGCTCAGAGGAGGACCCTTCATGGGCAGAGGATTTCCACCGAGAGGTGGTCCAATGGGAATGGGTGGACTAAGGGGAAGGGGCGGTCCAATGGGGGACCCAAGGGGTAGGGGTGGTCCTCCAATGAGGATGCCAAGAGGTGGACCAATGGGACGTGGAGGTCCCATGGGTCGGGGTGGACCCATGGGCATGCATGGACCTATGGGCATGCACGGACCTCCAGAGGAGTATTGGGAGGACCCAGAGGCAGCTGAATGGTCCGAGGAAGGTTGCTGGAATGAATGGGGGCCTCCTGTCAGGGGTGGAAGGCCCCCGTTCCCACCCGGGCGAGGTCGCCCTCCTCGAGGACACCCCGGTTTCATGCATCCAGGCAGAGGCCGTCCACCGTTCGGGCCCCATGGCCCCCCAATGGACCCTGAAGGCTTGGAAATGGGCCCAGAGGGTGTGGAGATGGACCCTATGATGCGTCCAATGCTCCAACGTGGGCGTCCCATGCCTCACATGGCAAGGGGTGGTAGAATGCCCCCGCCACATATGCGGGGCGAAATAGAAGGGGATGAGGCACCTCCTTATGAGGAAGGTGCTGAGCCTCGAGAAGATTGGCAACAACCTGAGTTATTAGAGCGGCCCCGACCACCCACTGGTGACCCTCGTGATGAATTTGAACCTCCACCGCGTGGCGAGGAGTTATTAGACGAGTACGGTCGTCGCATTGACCCCCGCTATGACAGACGTCCACCAAGGGGCTATCCACCTGATGGACCGGAGCGCGAATGGCGATACCCCCCTGAGGTAGAATTGGATCGCGAGCGGCGCTATCCACTGGACCCAGAATTAGACCGCGAACGTCGCTATCCCCCAAGCGCTGAGTGGGATAGAGACCGACCACCACCTCCCAGAGATTACTCTCCTCGCAGAGGTCCTCCTTCGGAACGTTTCCGAGACGAAGCTTGGCCGGAAGACCGTGGAAGACCACGTCCACCATATCCCTACGATGACGACAGAGAACGCGATCGGGAACGCGATCCTGATTGGGAGAGAGAGCGAGAACTCCGAATGCGTGAACGGTATAGACGAGACGAACTTCCAGAGTGGGAGCGATCTTCCAGACCTCCCTTAGATCGACCGTATCCTGCGGATTATGATGACCCTCGAGCACGGTACGGTGAAAACAGGGAAGACCCCATGCCTGCTTCAAGTAAACCAGAGGGTTCTCAAGATTCAGCTGCAGTTTTGGCACTCTCTCAACGGCAACATGAGATCATCCTCAAGGCTGCTCAGGAACTGAAGTCCATAAGGTACATTTTATTATTCAACTTCTAATTTATGACCTATCCTTAACTGCTGGTAAATTATGATCGAAGAATTAACCCTGGACTAGGTTAAATAGTGGTGTTTGGGGGATTTTTTCTTTTCTACCCTAGTTGTAGAAAAATAGAGAAATATGTATGTGGCAAAGTGTTATTGACATTTTGTTTGCAGATACTGTTTACATTTTTAAAAACCTAAACAATCCACTCATTATGAGTGTATGTGTTAAGAAGCATGCTGCACTTGTCCTGCAGGGGGGGGCATGCTCCTTCATTCTGCCTGGCAATATTTTGTAATTTCTCTACTGCCCAAAACCAGCAACGCGGAACCGCCTATTAAAGGTTATGCTTGTGTGCCAGGTTATGCTTGTGTGCCAGTGTCTAAAAAAAGTCCACTACAGTTGCTTCCTGCAATGCCATCATGCAATGCTCTGTTGCACCCCGATAAGGAAAGCGTGTTAAGCGCTGTTCTTGATTTTCCCCTTTTGATTGGTCTTTTCCACATAGTAGTGCATTGACCACAATTGAAGAAGTTGGTAACAATCAAACATTCCTACTCTGAATGGTTCACAGGAAGTACTACAGTGCCGTTTTTGTGCTTTCTTGTTGTGAAGGAACAATACATTCATTGGGTTTTTTTTGTTTGTGGACCAAGTCGTTTTACTACTTTGGTGTTTTACTACTTTGGTGTGTTAACGTTTATCATGGCTGTTTTGACAGAGAGGGGAAAGATGGACCTGCAGAGCCCCCTGTTAAGATTCCTGCTGTACCAGAGCTGCCGGCCGCTATCCTGGGCTTGGAGATCCCTGCAGATATCCGCGACGTTCTCAAGGTGAGAGGGGCACCTTTTTCTTGACACTGCCAGGTACCATGCAAGGCATGACATTGTAATAGAATAGAATAGAATGTCTTTATTGTCATTGTACAGGTACAATGAAATTGTATGCAGACCTCAGGTGCATTAAAATATATTAAAACAGCATCTATATAAAAATAAATAAGTAAAAAAAAAAAATTTAAACAAACGTCATCAACAATTGCTTAAAAATATTTTTTGTGTGCAAGCGCCGTTTTTCATTCTTCATTGAGATGTCCCCAGTACTTTTTAACTACCAGTAATGTGATAATGAACACTGCTGTTCTTTTGTGCACCTTACATTTTACATATTAGTGAGATACTTGTTCCTGTTTTTCTGGATTATCAATACTTGATAACTAGACATGTTTTTATAAAAACTCACGGTCAAAGCTCTTTTTCTTGTTTGTTTGAATCTTTGAAAAAAAAAACTTTGTGCTGACCATGTATGTGTGTACCATCCTAGGGTTTGGCTGCACCAAAGCTCGCCTCCAGCGAGCCCACTCAGAGCACTCACCCCCCAGGTGCCCCGACACCAGGTGCCTCCATTTTGCCAGCCCAGACTGTGGACTACGGACATCGGCGTGGTAGGTTGCAGTCTATCATTAACAGGGCTAGGGGAACATTACCTACTTTTGGTAAGGTGAAATCCTCCTCTGCAACTGTTCTGTGTGACACCGCACTAGGCTCACTCAGATTTCAGTGAAGTGTAAATAGGCTTAGTTGTTGTTGGCCTGACATTTTTACCGGGTCCAGGGGCTGCTGGGAAATGTAGTTGGCATGTTCGCCGGTGGCGTCAATGGCGATCGTGCTACTCTACGAACACTTACATTGATAATGGGTTGCCAGACATACTGCTAGCACTAACGGTACTATGTTTTTTTAACACTACGGCGCACGTTTGCAATCTCTGAGTGCTTCTAGTTGTTGAATGTTATTTTGTCTACCCGTGATCTCGGGGAGCATTTCTCCATTCGGAATTGCTGCATTTTCTCATGTCTCTGTATGTAATAATTACTTAGTTCAATATCTTTCTTCGTTGTGCTAACTTGCACATGTTAATCTCTAGAATCCGGTACCACGGTGGAGCGGATACCATACGGTGAGCGGATCGTCCTCAGGCCAGATCCTCTGCCCTCAGAGAAACCATATGACAAAGGTGAGTTTTGCTGTTAGTCTTGACTAGTATCCAAGACTGCCAGGGAGTGATTACGGTTCAATATTGCTTGCTATCAAGCTGTAGAGCTATACAGCTAGAAATGTAGGGGTGCATCGATCACTTTTTTTTTTTGCTCCCGTCCCGATCTCGATCCTTTAATTTTAAGGATTGGCCGATCCCGATCTCTGGTTCAGAGTCCCGATCCCCTATATAGAGTCCTGATCCTGCAAAAATTGGTAGAACCCAACCTATTTGGCACACTAGTCAATTTCAGTAGTAGTCAAAGTAATGAACAATCATTTGGCATGCTCCCCGACCACTGTAGAATTTTATTTGGTTGGTTTAGCAAGAGAAAGAATGGAGTAAGACGTATGCATAACATCAATACGAATATGCACCCTGGTCTTACTGAAATATTGCCATGTTTTACAGTACCTCTCGGTCCCCGGGACCCCTACGGCAGAGACCCGTACTACGACCGGCGGCCAGACCCCTATGATGACCGGCGGCTGGACCCCTACGCCCCCCGGCGGCCAGACCCCTACGATGACCGCCGCGAGTACAGTCGGGAACGGGAACGAGGCAGAGACTATAGCCGTGACCGGGAACGGGAGCGCCCACGGGATTACAGTCGAGAGAGGGACTACAGAGACAAGCCGCCACTGGACTATGAGCGTGAACGCTACGAGCGGGAGAGAGATCGCTACCCACCACGAGACGACAGGTGCTAGTTTCTATTCAATCATTTGTTCTTGATTTAACAGGGAAATGACATTTGGTGTATTTAAAGCAGTGTTGTTCATACTGTTGTTCAGTATTATTAAAAAAAACACAATACTCCCACAGTACTCCCAACCCAGTAGTGCCTTGAGGAAAGCTGGATAGGGGCAGAGCCTAAGGTGGGACACCAAGCATTATTTTGATAGGGGCATTATAATGGAGCTCCACCTCTGCAAGAGCACTTCCCATATAAGCGGCGTCTGTTACCACGCACCCCGGTAACCGCGGTGAAATATTGATGGTGATACTGTACTGTTGACTACAACCTTCTGAATTTTAAAACATAATGTTATGTCACTCCGTTCTGCTCATATTTTCATAATTTCGTATACAAAAAAAATGGATTAAAAGATTACTTTCGATGATGTGACTCGTAAGTACAATGTGGGAAAACAAAGTATACTCATTTTGCCTAATAATGGGGGTGTTGCACGGAGGCCCCGCGGCTTGGTGGCGGCCGCCATGCTGGGGGTCAGATCACGGTCAGACAAACAGGCAGCGAGAGATATTTGCTTAATATTGTCAATTTAAAAGTGTTCTTTTATTGATTTGTCTATGGTAATATGATATCAATTACGAGCATAACTACATGGTATATAATGAACGCGCAATTAAAGATTAATGGATGGGTTAGAGGTTAGATGGTGTCTCATTTTCTGTCTATAACCCTGCTCTCCTTCTGTTTCACTGCACGCAGTCAGTTGATGCTACCTGACGAAAGGTACTGCTTCAAAAATGTCTTGACCCATAGATTTGAGTAGATCATGGCAGACAGAACTGAGCAGTCAATCCCAACTATCCCGTGGGAAGCACAAAGGGCTGGATTTAAAAGTGCACTACTCAATTGACACCTGTTTTTGTCTTAGATATTTTTTAAATAATTTGGGCTCGGAAGCAAGAAAAGTGATGCGGACATCTTTGTTGAATAGTCTCGGCTGATTATTAATCATGCTAGCATGATTTAATCTGCGCTTTTGTTTTTATATGGAGTCTCATTTTAGTATAATGATTTAGACACTGCCTGAACCCGGGCTTGTTTGGTTGTGTTTTTAACCACTGAATTGTATTGAATTGAAATGACAAGAAACGATTATGATAGTATTTGTGTACTGTAAAAGCCTAAGGGAGTGTGTATGAACAGGTACGTCTTTGTGTCATTTGTGGTCACACAGATCTTGCCGCTTTGCGCATATATAACGGCTTTGCTATGAATCTCGTATGCTCCCTTGGCTTTTCAGTCACCTAGTGATATTTAAATCTTTACGTTTTTTCAGCCAGTCAAATGTTTGAAGGGTCTGCCTTGTATTCTGCGCTCCTCCTACAGAGCGTACCCGGGCCCTCCTCCATCGCGTGTCCCCTACGACCGGGAGCCTCGAGAACGTGGCAGCAGCCGTGACAGAGACCGCGACCGGGACCGCGACGATCCGTACACCCGCCCGTCGTATGACCGCGAACGGGACCGGGGTGTCCCAGAACGCTACGGCCGTGGCTCCTCTCCTCACGGTAGGACAATGTTTCTAATACTGGACAATTCCCTATCTTTCCATGCATTCATATCTTTAAATATGCAGGAGCTGGAACCTGAATTTGTTCAGACACCAGAGAAACTTGAAATGCGATGTTTTAGTTAGGAGTAAGTCTGACTTTAGACCAAGTTGCACGTTTTTAACGAGCTGTCCCTCCTTGTCGTCCAGCTGAGCGAAGAGGGTACCCAGATGACCGGCCCCCGGCCTCGTCCAGCTCATCTTCCCTGCCCCTGCTGCCCTCCGCCCCTGAACCCCCTCCTCCCGCACAGGCTGAAAGGAAGCCAGAGACTAAGAATGTGGACGACCTCCTGAAACTACCCGGCAGACTGACTCGACCTGAAAGGGTACTCCCAAATCTGTAGCCATGCCTCCCACGGACGTCAAGTTCTTGTTGCATGGTTACCCTCAAATCCCTCTGTTGCTTGCGGTCCATTTCCGTTTAGTGTGGTGAATTACTTGCAGGTGGCAAACTGATTTACCGTCGAGACAAAAATGACTTTGTCACAGTCATAGTTTCCCAAAATTTCCCAATCTGTATAAATACGTGAAAATCTGATAAGATGAATCCAAATCTAATGAACCGATCACTGCTGGGTGATGGCCATGTACCCGCCCACGGACAGCATTTGTAAACTAGTGTCACGCAGCTCTTGTGATATTGCTTTCCCTCCCTGACTCCCCTTCAAAACTAACCCTGTCAACAATATGGAATACAGCGCTTGCGACCAAAAAATGACAAAAAAGATTGCTACAAAAAGGGGTGCCGCGCTTGCTAGACAGTAGACACACTCTGTTCGTGCCATGTGCAAGTTTAGACAATGTGCTTCTCGTGCCCAATCCTGATCAGGTGATGCAAGTAGATAAAAAATAATAATGGATTTTGATTTGATGGACTACAGAGTTATTCCTGGCCTTATACAAAGATAAAAATGAGCTTTAGGAACTTTTGGTCATGTCAATGTGTGTCTTGTGTTGTATTTCAGATTGTGGTCATCATGCGAGGGCTTCCAGGCAGTGGTAAAAGTCATGTTGCCAAGCTGATCCGGGTGAGTTTTGTCGAACTATACGCTAGCGCATAATACAAAAAGTTAATTACCAATGAATCGATGATGTACTGGGTGGATGGATTTGCACAAAATGTCTTTAGCTTTGTTGTAACAATAGTTGTTTGGCTCTAAGATAAAACATATAAATTTAATTTCATATAAACTGCATAAAATCTTTTAACATGGCCGACTTTTTCGTTTGTGTGATGAGTTACACAAAACGAGGCATGCCAACAAAACTGTTGAATACTACAGAAAGCATGACTTTACATTGATCTGTTAACCAATGCATGTGTTTGTGTAGGACAAAGAGGTGGAGTGTGGAGGAAATCCTCCGCGAGTCTTGGGACTGGACGACTACTTCATGGTGGAGAACGAAAAAGTGGAGAAGGATCCAGAGACGGGCAAGCGGGTCAAGATAAAGGTGTGCGCGAAGGGCACTGCAGTCTTGTGTTCCACCAACAACTCACCGGATTTAAACGGGAAAGTTGTGGAAGTGATTAGTTCTTATATTTGGCAAACCACGCAACACACTAGTCCTGCCACTAACGATTATTTGGATAGTCGATTAGTTGCCGATTATTGAAACAACTAGTCGACTAATCGCTTAGCTATTTTTACTTTGAAAAATCCCCAAAATATTCACAGTGGCACAGGTATTAATCTCATCAACTGAAATGTTGTCAATTTTGGTTCACGTTAGCAAGCAAATGTAGTACAATTAAGTTAATTTCTCAGACACTAACTCATTCAAATTAATTCATGTTTTTCTTTATATTCAATTTTTCTTTGTCAAGAATGTTGAATAATTTTAGATTTTCAGAAATTATCAAGTGATATCAAATTTGTGTAAATCAATATGTCATGGTGTCGGCAAAAAACTGGACAATAACAATGATTCAATTCCTTGGCGATTAATTGATTGCTGCAATAGTTGTCTATTAATTTCATAATTGATTAGTTATTGATTAATCGAATCATCGGTGCGCCTGTATTATATACAAATATCACACCATGTAAAATAAAGAAGGCAATCATTTTTTAAAAATTTTGTAACTGGCTTTGGGCCTTGGAAATGGGCATGTTTTTTTTTTTTTTTTGTGGATGCTTGTGGCACTCACACACACAATGTTGCGGTGTGTCTGATTCTCCCAGGTGATGGAGTACGAGTATGAGCCGGCCATGGAGGGCACGTACCGTAACAGTCTCCTGAAGAGCTTCAGGAAGACCCTGGACGACGGATTCTTCCCTTTCCTCATCATAGACGATATCAACGAGAGCGTGCGGCACTTCGAGCCCTTCTGGAGCGCTGCCAAAACCAAGGGCTTCGAGGTTAGCGACTCTCTGATCTCAACAGTCTTCCAAAACAGCTTTCCAAAAATGTGAAAAAAGACGAATGGGAAACAAAAAAACACATATTTTTTATCAATATTTTAAAAATATAATTGACACATATGTGACGGATGCAGAGTAAATTCCAATCAATTTAAAACTCTTTAAACGCGATGCTTCCAGCCATGCTTTATGTAGGATATTCTCAAGGAATATGTATGTATAGTTGTATACATTAGAATTCTTTAAATTATTGAATATATTTAATATATACTATAGACGTCACTTCTGGTTTCATTTACCTGCCGTGTGTATTTGGTGGGAGAGCACACCTATAGGGTTATTTAAAAATTGTGGTGGTAATATGCGGTGTGCTATTCCTCACCCAAATGCTCTCGTGCGGATCTGTGACCCACAAACGCATGATTCACCCCAGTGTTTCGCACGTAAACTCGTCTATATCTTGTGAAACGTCAAAAATACTGACACTGGGGTAAACTGCAGGTATTTTAGGTCATATCGCCCATCCCTAATTCAGGTGTTCCTTGTGCCCCTCCAGGTGTATGTGGCCGAGGTTTCAGCTGACCATCATACCTGTGCCAAGAGGAACATCCACAACCGCTCACTCAGACAGATCGCCAGGGTGAGCAGTCCAGTGTTTTACTTTGTTGTAAACGTGTTTAGAGGTCGCTTATGGTCGGGTTAGACGTTCACTCTGGGAACACATCAAAATTGTGCTTCATGTGCTGCCCAGTAGCTCAGTCGGTTAGGCAGTGCACTGGAAAGCACGCATATGCCTTAATGGTGCAGTGAGTCGCTGTGTCGAATCCCACCACCCACATATTTCCCGCATGTCTACCCCCCATCTTCACCTGTTTCCACTAACCCTAATAAATAAAGCTTGGGGGGAAAAAAGCCTGAATGGGCTGGAAAAAAACATTTTTAAAAAATGTGCTTCATTTGGTGGGGGTGGGGGCAGAGTGGACCGTAGGTCGAGCAGTGCTCGGCTTTTCTGCAATGCCTCCCCCTGACTCTCCATCCGAGTTTCTGATTTAATCCTGTCACTATCTCTGTCAGTGTAAAAAAAAAAAAATAAACTGCTTAAACTTCAGACAAGTGTCGACAATGCAAACAGAGTAGGCTGTGAAAGCAGCTTGCTCTGGAATTTTTGTAAAACCGGCGTGAATGACCTGCTTAGTCAAGTGTCGATCGCCGTTAAACGACAAGAAGAAGAAGAAGATGCTTAAACTTCATTCAAAAAGCGCTTCATTAGGCTGCTTGTATAATACAGTCCCTGTGTAATAATTAGTGTCCGACCGATATATCAGTTATCGATATATATCGGCCGATATGAGCCATTTTTATATATTGGTGCTGTATCGGTATCGGTGAATTTTAACACCGATTTGTAGGAAACTAGAGAAAGTGCAGCGGAGAGCCTCTGTTCAGCTGCAGCGACAGCCCCGCCCGCCTCTGCTCAAGGAGCTCGATCCCCGCCCCCCACTCTACCCACGCCTCACCTCCACTCCATGCGACTGATAGCCATGACCAGCACACACGCATGGCATCGCAAGGAAGTTAACTGAAATTAGTATTTACATGATAACATAATTTAATAATTAAACACACACCTTTTAAACATTCGTTTTTAAATTGTGCGTTGTCGGCAGTTGGCACTCGCTTTTGACCGCCACCGGCATGTTCTGTGTATACGGAACACGGAGCACTGGTTGAAAGCCAGTTTGCCATCTATTCAGTTCGATATGGAGGCGCAAACAACTTAATTTGCATGTTAATGTGAGGACGTATTCTTAATATAATGCTAATGTAACTTCATCTTAATTATCATACGGTGTGAAAGCGGAATCACTCATTGCCACGCGCGAAGCGATGCTGTAGTGTATAAAACTGTGGACTCGTTCCTGATGACAATACTCAAACGTGACCGTCTTCCGCACACATTATTAATATTAAACACGTTTGAGTTCGAATCCAGAGTCGAGAGGGTTATTTTTTGATCACTGTACAAGCAGCGCCGTTCACCAGCCTTCGATGTTTGTGTCCGCTAAAAAGAGACTATGCGACAACATTGCATTCTGAGTCCAAAACACAAAATGGTGCAATCTGCAATGGTAATTGAGCACAGTGGTAATCCGCATCCTTTGCATGGTCGGTGAGCAAACGAAAATCTGCTAAAATAATTTTAAAAGTTGTTCTTGTGCATCAACAAGTTGCAAGTTTACCGTCTCTACTGTGCTAGCACAGGCTATTGTCAACAGACGCCGTGGGTATCTGTATGTGTAATTCAGAGACAAATCGTTCACAATGAAATTGTATGTGAATGAACGACTGTGAGAGGATTCTGATGTCGAATAAATCCATCATCCTACAGGGATAACGCTATCTGACCTTAAGACAGCAACAATGAAAACATTGACTGAATTATAGAGAGATGACCTTTAACGTGTAAGGTGGATTGTATAGGCATCGCTATGGCTGGCATGCAAATAACCTTTGACACTCAGATTATAAGTGGCTCACCCCGTATGTATCGGAAACCTCAGCAGTGGAACCAGACCAGACCATATGGTAGCAGTAGAACCAGAACCCAGAACCAGAGTTGTGACCAGAGTTGTGACTCAGCAGAGGCATTGGACCCAGCAGTAACCAGCGATTGGATGCTCTCAGACAGTTTAACCCCTCGCAGCCCTGAGCCGAGCATGGCCCAGGGCGTGATCAAACTCAATGCAATGAGGCACAGAAGCCAGAGTTCTCTCGTTGGGATGAAAGAACAACTCTTTCTTTATTCAGTTCTGTACAGACATTTATACATCTAGGTGTTCAACAGATCACTCCACTTTATTTCAGCCTATCACAGCAATGTAAACCAAAGACGTCATATTTTGCCTAACTTGTTAGCATAACTTTGTTGACGCAGCCGCATGCGCTGTTCTGGTCAGCGCGACACGAGACAAGACGTCCCAAACCATAACATTCCCTCCTTAAAGGTGGCTTGTCCACCTTTGCACTAAGACTACGTCTTGTGTCTTCCGACGTCTTCTGAAGTCTTCTTTCTTCCATCTTCGTCCCTGGACCGAGCTGTTTGACAATTGACTGAACTTTTTGTTTCAGGTTTTTGCTTTCTTTTACAGCTCTAAAATTCATTATATCGGTTAGATATCGGTTATCGGTATCGGCCCAACGAGCAAAATATTGGTTATCGGATATTGGCCAAAAACTCATATCGGTTGGCCTCTAATCCTAATGGATATTAAAATGTATTTAAAAAAAACACAAGTCTGTAGGCTGTTTCGTGATTATTCCGAATATGTTATACACATAGATCTGCCCAAGTTCTAGTTAACCTGCTCCATTCGGTGCCCACTGGCTCACGACCTGGAGTTGGCCCCTGGGCGCTGCGCCGCGGCTGCCCACCGCACCTCAGGAATGGTTTAAATATGGAGGAAGAATTTCACTGTACATATATGTATATGAGACTAAATGAAGTACGTTACCTTTATAGATTAACAAATAAAGGAGAGCACGCCACCTTGCACAGCGGTTTCAAACACGGGACGGCACCACACGCATCACGTTATTATTATTATTATTATTATTATTATTACACCGCCGACTTTCACTGCATGTTCTCTCTCTCGTCTCTCCCTCTCGAGCATCATAATGTTTTACAAAAGTTGGTTTTAAAAGCATAACACACACACACACACTCGCACCCAAAACTGGCTGAGGGAAAGTGACGTATCTGCTGGTCCTCTGGGCAAAGCCAACTAGCGCGCCAAATGTGTCCCGCAGCCTTCAGCGCCCTGCGGCCAGCGCATTGCGTACAGGCAGGTGGAAACGCAGCCGAATACGCAGGTGCACTGATACAATTGCGTTGCGCTGCGCATTCGTTGGTGGAAACCCGGCGTTAGGAGTGACACCTGTTCTTCTTCTTCTGTTGTTGGTCTGACTTTTCAGGCGCTGCTCTGGGCCCTCTACTGGCTGGTCTGCTCTCTGCAGGAGGATGGGACCAGGTGTTCTATATGCTGATGACTGCAGACTTCCTGGCTCTGCTGGTAAGGACCCAAACCCCCCGGGAGCCAGAACCAACGAATCGTCCACGCATCGCACGCGATTAGAACAATCATTGGGTCTGGTAAAACCAGGGTCGAAAAATGTGTCAATCAAATCGTGTTATCCAATCACGGAGCAGTAGGTGGGACAAGCGGTGTGGAGGCGTGACAACCAAACCACGTCTTGCGTCGGCTAGGGCTACGAAACGTTTCAAGGAACGAAAACCAAAAACCAACAGAATTTTATGGAATTTCACGAGAAGCGGAAACGAAAAAAGATTTCTTCAACTGTTCCGGAACAGAAACGGAACATTATGAAATCCACAAAAACTGTTAAAGACATATCGAAACTTAACATTGCAAAATAGGACCCTTAAGAACAAACTCCAAACCAGCTCAGGACCGATATTTTGGTGGCGTAACGATTCCAAAATCTGTTTAAGATAGGCCTGGCTGAACCATAATGATGATAATTTCGTTTTCAAGTCCTGTGCGTCGCCTAAATCAAACTCCGCCCACGTCTTGCGTTGCCCATACCAAACTCCGCCCACGTCTCGCTTCGGCCATACCGAACTCCGCCCTCATTTCGATTCGAATAATTTGATTGGTCAGCCTCCGGGCAACGGTCTTCCTGATTTACCCAGGCTACCTCTCCCCTAATTTCATCGATTAAACATTGCAGATATACTATATTACATGGTCTCCATTACCATCATCATTCCTGTAGTCTGGCTGACAGAGCGCCACTGAAGACTTTGCAACCACCTCCATCTCTTTGTCCTCGGCCGCTCGCATGGTGTCACTCAGCCTGCACCTTGTCCATTCTTGGATGTTATCTTCCCATCGCTTTCTCTGTCTTCCTCTCCTCCTTCCACCTGGCACTGTGCCTTGAAGGATTGTTTTTGAGAGTCCTTGGGATCTCGTGACATGTCCGTACGTTAGCAGATCTTCATGTGGTCTATTACCAAGGCAATGAAAATACTTGAATTTCTGTTCCTGTCCTTCTCTGCTCTGTTCCAGCTGTTGTTGAGGTTAGTGGGCAACGAGCTGACGTCCACCAAGACCCACCCAATCTCATCTGTAGAGTAAGTTCATCTGATTTTTATCTCACAATGTTCTATATTTAAGCACAATTAATATCAGAATGTTTGGTAATTAATCGTGATTCTTCTCAAAATGATTTTTTTTTGTCATTTAACTTCCAATGACCAATTTCTGAACATTTGAATATTCAGCAATATCTAATATCTACTTGGTCCACGTGATCTGGGACTACCTGTAATCTAGTTTTGTCTTTTGACGGTATTTCAAAATATTTACCCAGAGCGCACTACACTCTTAATACAATACTATAATACTACTACTGTAAAACTATAATACTACTACTATAATGCTATAATACTTTCATGTAGTACACTTGAACGATATTGGAATTTGTATATGCACAATATTGTCCCTAGAATATATTGCGATTTATGATCATATGGTCGTGTGGTATTCATGTTAATACAGTTGCACTGTTGTTTGAAAGTGCACCAAATATATTCCGTATAAACTATATCTAAATTTAGCATTGCACACTTTTTAGGAACTTTATCAACGAACAAAATGTTTTCCGAACCGGTTCATGACCGATATATATATTTTTTGGCCGAATGTTACCGAGAACGAAAACGCTAAACATAGGCCTGACCGGAACAGAACGTTTTGAAAATAATTTTGTGGGGGCGCGCGGTGCACACACCGCGCACACCACAAATACCACCCCCCCCTCCGATTAAATCCTGTCACTATCTCTCAATAAAGAATGAAAAACGCTGCTTGCGCCCAATAAATAACTTTGCAAAAAATAAATAAAATTACTTTGTTTTTGAGCCCTGGTAACATGTATGTGTTTGCAGGTTGAAGGAGCATTAAGCACTTTAGCGCCCATGGGCGCAGACAGACAGACAGACCGGCGCTGTGGCAACGACGTCACAGACTCAAGTCAAGGTTGCAGCGTACAGTCCCTCTACTGCCATGCAGTCAATCCGTCCTCTCTCTCCTCTCTCTCTCTCTCTCTCTCTCTCTCTCTCTCTGTTTTTCCGTTTCTCTCACTCTTCAAATCACTCTATCGTGGTCAGTGCCTCCTGCTGGACAAATCTGGCACTGCAAAGTCATTCTTTACTAATGATGTGTTGAAATAAGTGGAATATGAAGGCAGACTCCTTCAGAGCTTCGGGTACAGGAAGAGGTCCCGCGCAGCCCACCTCGGAATGCGCGAAAAAAAACGCCTTCCGTTTGAATTTACGTTACGCGTTCAATGCCACCCACGACACATCCCATCGCCGTTGCTCACACACTATTTAGATTTGCGGTAGTGGAGAAGCGGCAAGTGAGCAACAAAAGCTTGGAGTCACCTGACGAAACTGTTGGAAGGCATGGAGGAGCCTGATTTTTACCAATGCAAAATCCGGCGGTGTGCGGCGTGTGGACGACGCGTTGGTTCTGGCTCACCAGAATAGGAGACTACTTTCATTTTTCTATTATTTCAACATATTCAATCCCAATGATGGGATCCTGATCCTGTTTTCGCTGTGGCAAGCTTTGACTCTAAATGGTGTCACAAAGAAGGAAACATGCTAGTAGAACCCACTTTTTCTAGTCGAATGTAAGACCTGAGTCATAGATTATGCTCTGTGCTAGCATGTGGGTGTCTTGAGTAGAGGTTGAAAACCTCCCTCAACGACCAAAGTTCAACAAACTGAGTAAATTGCATAATGACGTACGGACATGGTGGAATGTTTTAAAAAAAGAAAATTATTTACTGCTGCTTTAATCACGCAGCTTTTATCTAATGAAAGTTGCTAGCATGGTCCCTTCTTGTGTTAAGGTCGGAATAGCACAATCCCTGAAAGTTGTAGATCCTTGTAACGTGTTAATCTGGAGTCTGGAAGGTAGGCATTGGGTTTGCCGAGAGACACAACTAACGATGATTTCAATCGTCGATTTAGTTGCCGATTATTGAAATGATTAATCGTCTAATCGGTTGGGAATTTTTCCTTGGAAAAAAAATGCCCCTAATATTGACATTACTACCCCAAATATTGATGTTTTATCAATTGGCGACACAGAAATGAATCTTGTCACATTGAAATGGAGTATTTTGGTTGACATTAGCCAACAAATGTACAACAATTTAGTTACATACTTAGACACACACTCATAACAATTCATGCACTACTATTTTCATGGTTTTCTTCACAATTTTTTTAATCAACAATGTTGAATTATAATTAATCATATTTTGGATTCTCTGAAATTATCAAGTAATATCAAATTTGTGTAGACCAATCGGTGATGGCGTCAGCAAGAAACTGCTGGAAATAACTTGATTAAATTTCTTGGCGATTATCGGTTATTGCATTAGTTGTCGAATAATTCCGTATTCGATTAGTCGTCGATTTAATCGACTAATCGTTTCAGCCCTAGTTGAGAGTGCACCCTCTTTTCCAAGTCACGTTCCTGAACTTCCTCTCAACTTCACCACGTCCTTGGTGGAAAATCCACTCGCGTCGATTCTGTGCATGCGATGGAGGGAACCATTTAACGATCGTCTCCGCAACGGCAGGCGGCAGTTTGAAGTCCATCAGAAGCGACGACTGGCGGGGTGGTTACACAGTGTCGCTGTTTCGTGTGACCACATCGCTGGCTGCGCCGAACAACGTCCGATTCGGAACTGGAGTTATTCATAATTGAATTCGTGGACACATGACTGGTGGAAACGGACGCGGAGTGAGTGAGTGATCTGCTACTGTCTGGAGCTCTGGTTGAACTCTTTGAGAAGCACAATTAAAATATCTGCTCCCCTGAAGGCTAGAGAGCTTTACCTAAATCTAGAATCTCTCTAAAGATGGGACATATTTTTATTTTCAACATTTTGACACAGCCCTGATTCTGGGCTCAAAGTGGAACATTTTCTTTATTTCTTTTTCACTGAGCAAACCAATGGAATCATTGTGGGTGCTAATTCAATAGGCACAATACAAAGTTATCAGGTTAACAAGAAAATCCATTTGTTTTAATATCCAAATGGATATTAAACATCCTGTTCTTCTATCATTCTTTGTTTTTCCTTTGAACAGTTGACCATATGTTTAGCATTTAATTTATGATGTTTTACCTTTATTCAATCTTGTCCATGACTGTAACAATTGGTGGCGACAATCCAAGAATTAGAAGTTTTTGGGACAAAGGGTCTGTATCGGAACGGATCCAAGAACCGCCTGGGTGTGCAAGCACCAAGGTCGTGGAATATCTACAAACTCCACTCACGCCGTGGCTAACGGACTTAAGTCCAATTCCCGTTGGACTTTTATTACCTATGGACCTCTGGTAATTCCGAATGATTGCGGAGGACGTCTGAGTTTTGTTTGACGTGCAAATGCGCGATGTCAGTGATTTGTGAAGCAATAATTCCATTGCACTGTGAACCGGCGAAAAATCACAATGGTTTGAATTCTGAATTTGTTTAACTTTGTTAATGCACGCACACACACGTGTGTGTGAGAGTGAAGTCTGTATGTGTGGGCAAGCAAAAATACTGCACAAGCGTTATAATGTCTTTTTAAATCGAGCAAAAGACAGGGTTTTACTAATCCCGTGCGACAAAATAACACAGACGTCGGCGGGTAATTGAGAATTACCAGAGGTCCCCACGTAATTCAATGGCAGTGCGAATTGGACTTTAGTTCCAGATAAACCCCAGAATATGGTCAAATGTTCAAACTGTTATCGTTGAAACGCTTCCTCTGCGGACCAGACGGTCTCTACTCCACACCAGCAGCGCGGGGTCGCGCCCGTTGCCTTACTGAAGCCGAACCAAAGAGATTACGGACACCTCGCTGTAGTGTTCCAAACTTTATTTTTGTAATTATTTTTTTCTTTTTCTTTTTTTTGCCTCGATGTGGCCTCTGTAAATTATTGTTAATTTGTTGCTGGGCTGCTGTGCGTCGTCTATATTATATTGTTGTTGCTATTGTTGTTACTATTACTACATAACGGATCAATTGGTGTTTGGGTTTCTGCAGGTACACACTGTAGCACTTTCTGTGGTCAAACTGGTACTCGTTTGAATGAAGCAATCAATCGTTCGCGTGTCGTTTGGCGTTCACGGTCGTTGGGTCTGGACCAGAGACAGCAAAAGTACCGAGATTTGGGGTCCGCGTTGGCCGAGTGGTTATGGACACCGCACCTAACGCGACCCCATTCATGTTAAATGTTAAATGTACTTTATAGGTAAAAAGTACAAAACTTAAATTTCCCTTAACACTTTACAGGTGATTCTTTTTTTTTTGAGGGACACAAAAATGGATCAAACAGCCCGACAAATCAGATTGTCGTCCACGTTCAGACGAGCCAACCGGCGTCCCGTTAAGGCAGGCTCCGTTCGACTCGCGACGTGGGTCCTCCACGCCACTTGTCACCCCTACTGCGCTGTGATTCGATAACGTCATTTCATGGACACGCCTTTTCTCCGACCTGCTCAATCCATCCAAACCAAATGATCGTTCTAGTCATGTGCGATGCGTGGACGATTAATTTGTTCTCGCTCGCCAGGTTACCCAATCCCCAATCTGACCAATGGGCTGCTTGTTTGTTGTTTGTTTTGAATTTAATGGTGTATAATTACGGGATGTCATTTTTTATTTGTCCAACGTTGATGTGACAATGAAGAATATTATCTCTATGGACCAGAATAGACACAAAGCACACAAACCAGCCACTGTATTGACCAGTTTACGTGCGAAACACTGGGGGGAGTCATTTTGTCCCGCGCTTCTGCAGGTCACTTCCGGTGCCTATATGTATGTATATAAAGTCTGGTAGAAGGCCGCGGTACGTGGATACAAAAACGCACAAAGCGCACACCAAGTCAAAATGCGACCACTAGATGACGCTCTGTGACCAGATCACACATCACTCTCCTTGCTTCGTTCATCTTTTTGTATAAATAGTGATGAAATACAGTCAAATCCTACTTGAAGTTACTCACCCAATGGTCACGTGTTCTTCTGGACCAATAGGCTGGCTGCTTCTACTAGTACTTCCAAAAGGAATGAGACAATGGAACGGGTTGAACTGGTTATTAAATCATGCGTTTGTGGGTCACAGATCCGCACGATAACATTTGGGTAAGGAATAGCACACCGCAAGTTACCACCACAATTTTTAAATAACCCTGTAGGTGTGTGTTCCCACCGAATAGACATGTTGAAAAAATAGCCAAATACACGGCAAGCAAGCACCGGAAGTGATGTTCAGAGACCGGAAGTACCCCCCGAACTCGTCTATTGACCAGTTTACCCGCAAAATACAAGGGATGGCTTTTTGTCCCGCTGGCTGGAACGCACTTCCCCCGTCTGTATAGCTACCTGTGTAAAGCCATCGCAGTGGACGGTAGTGGCTCGATTTGTCACCCCAAACGCACAACTTTTCAAAATCCGCTTACTACAGCTCGCTCTGTGACAAATTACACATTATCTACCCCACTTTGCATAAGTATTGATGAAATGCAGTCAAAATCCTACTTGAAGTTGCTCACCGATGTGGTCACATGTTCTTCTGGACCAATGGGATGGCTGCTTCACTGGTAAATCCAACTTGAATGAGTAAATGGAACGGGTTGAATTTTGCGTTTGTGAGGCATAGATCCGCACGAGAGTATTTGGGTGTGGAATAGCACACTGCAAGTTACCACCATGCTCTTTAAATAACCCTGGAGTTGTCTGTAGTGATTTTTTTCCTCATTTCTTTTT
>OMKY01247960.1:4048-15207 GCA_900302395.1 Bregmaceros cantori | reverse complement strand
AAACTAGAAGCACTCTGATAGTGCAAGCCTCCGTCAAGGCCATGGGGTCACTGATACCAAAACATCTAGAAGCTATTATGTTACTTATAGGCTACAGAAATGCACCAAAATGGAATCACTTGTCACCAGTGGTACGCGAGCACGTTCTTGGTGGTACGCGGGATTATAGTCATAAAACATTTGGATGACAAATCAGATTGTCGCCCAAATTTGCGCGGCCCAATCAGCGCTCGGTTAAGTCGGGCCTTGTTTGAATTGCGACGTGGGCCTCCATGAGACTTGCCACACCTACTGCGCTGTGATATGACAACTTCTTTTGTCGAGCCTGGTTAATCCAGACCAAGCGATCGGTCTAGTAAGCAACATGTTGCAGGCATATTTGAGAACATTCTGGCAATGATGACGTAAATTTATTTTTATTCGCCCGTAGTACCCCCGAAGTAAACATCGAATATACAATTCTTTGAGTACCTACCCACAGTGGGGACTATTCCCGCAGCGATGACATACGGAACGCACAGCGCCAGAAGCAGCACAGAGATGACCGGAGCCGCGAGCTCACGGATGATGAAGTGGAGGTCGATGTTGCGGATTCCGTTTGCATACACCTTCAACGGAGAGATTTCAATGTATTCATTTCACACAGCTAAGAGATCATTTCAACACGTTCATTTCACACTGTTCAATGGAAATATTGTAAGGGGTGCTGATTCCCAGTGCCAGTATGCAGGGTTGGGAGAGCTTACTTTTGAGGTTTTTTTTTATCTCTATAAAATAATTTGCTATACACTGCAGGTGTTCCAAGTCATGAGGTAGCCTAGAACCACCCTGAATTAAATACATTAAAATATTTAAGTAATTGGCTGAAATAATTTGATTAAATATATTTTTTAAGTAATCCAAAAGTAATTGGATTACTTCTGGATGAGTATATAGAATTACTTTTGGATTACTTAAAATAATCTTAATAAAAGCATAGAGCAAATGATTCAAGACGGTTTTGTTTGTGCTTCATGCGTTCAATTCAGAATGGACTTAGATTATATAATAACTTGAAAACATGCAGTGTATAAGAAATTATTTGGTAAAAAAAATCTCAAAAGTAATCCAACAGTGCCAGTGTGTAAACACAAGGATACTAATTCTGACCTGTTCAATAACTGTCTTCAGCCACCACTGGGGACCCATCAGGGTGATGGCTGCGATGATCTTGGCATGTAAAACTCCTAGCGCCCAGTCCTGGAGACAACACATGTTAGAGAAGTTAAAAGCATACATGGGCATGGTCATGCAAACGTTCCATTAATGCAAAACCAGTTAAAAGAATCCTTGTTTCATGTCATTATTTGTGCATATATCTGAAGTGGCCTTATTGGCATAATGCTGTCTCACTCACTGGGTATCGGATACTATTTCCCATTTTACGGGGTAAAAATGATCCCAATACTGTTGGCCTCAGGATTTAAATAGCAAATCGCGTTAAGCATTGATCTGTATCCAAATCAGTAGGATCAGAATACACAAGGCAAGTATAATGTGCAGTGTTTTCACAAGGGACAAGCATGCATCTTGCAAGTCTAACATATGACTTAAGAATTGGGGACAACATTACATGTCGATCCAAGTGGTAACTTTGATTCAAGACTAGCTCTGCACAAGACAGGTGAAGAGAACAAGAAATCCGTAAGGAATAAGGATGGTGGCCTGTTTCTAACCGTATCACACATAACAGGCAAATTCACACCACAAATCGTAATCTTCATACACAGAAACATCATATTAACTAATTCCAAATTAATACACCTGTCTATAATAGACTTCCCTTACACAACAGGCTAAGTCAACAGCTCTTCTTGCAGACAACAACATAGGCAAGTTCTATCTCTGGGACCAGAAGAGGCATGTTCCTCCACACAGGTCCCAAGATTACAGAGATGCTTCATAGTTCTGTTGTAAAGTATAAAGGATTAGGAAACGGCAGTAGTGAGAGTAGCATGAGTTAAGAGACAAGGTTTTTGTTTTATTCATTTGGTTCCAGGCTGTGGTCTTTGTGACGGTTGGTGCGTTCATATTTGCTCCAGTGCTGTAGCAGTGTTTACCTGCCAGGGGTAGAATAGAGGCGTCTGGTCCAGCGGGACTCTGAGCGGAGCCACAATAACCAACTCAAACAGCAGTCCAAGCAGCAGTGGAATGACCCCAGCGACCAGGATAGCCACCACTACAGTCTTGAGAATCTTAACAATACACAGACATACACAATTCTTGTGTTCAAACAGGATTTGTGAACAAGACTGTGGTAATTGGGGAAAGGGTGGCTAACGTGAGGCAGTAGCTTTAGCTGGTTGTGTCCCTCAATGTCACTATTGTCAAGGTTTGCCGAATACACATTGGATCATTTCCCAAACATCAAAGATCATCTTACCAAGGTCTCCAATGATCAGATGGTGTGGATATATAGATCTCACCAGGGTTTATTTAAGATTCTTCAGGAGAGTTCAGAAAGGTTGGCAAAGATGGATCACAAACATCAGCTAGTTCAATCCCCCAGCGGTTACCAGAATTACTCAGTCCTCCCCGCTTCACAATTCCAGTGTGCTTGAACTTCTTGAGTTTACGCTACCCTGATCTCATTCACCCAACCCCTTTTTAGTGCTATGTAAGAACACCCTAGGCCTTTTTGGCCAATGGTATTCTCCCTCGCCTATCGCCCATGCTGCATATACAACAGCACACCAAGCAGCAGACAGCGGCAAGGCCATGCAATTAAGATTACGATTAGCAGACAGCCTTGGATTCCGACAACATCAGTGTCAAGAGAGATGCTTTAAATCACCATGAAGGTCCACTCCTGCACTTTGAGAAGGATGACGGTGCGGCCCTGGGGCATCCAGGCCAGCAGCACGGTGATGCCACGGATAGACAGCCAGCAGACATACAGTCCACACGCTGCCGTGTACAGCTCGTGGATCTTGGAGCTCCCGGTCCAGAAGGACATCAACCAGCGGCCAGTGAACACTGAACACAAAACACGGCAGTTTGTCAAAATAAGTTGGTTGACAATAGGAGTGCAATGATTCGTCGCATAATCAATTATAGCAATTGGCAACAAATGTAATAGATCGATAATGCAGATGGAATTGTATCACAGATATTGTGTATTTTGTGAGGTTTTCCCTTGTAACGAGGTAACTTAATTGTACCATAAATTGGTACATTTGTTGTTCCGGTAAATAATTGGACTATTTTGTGTTGATTATACTTTTTTTTAAATTGCTGCTTGCAGCACAAACTAACAAACTAGTCGAAATTAATGACTTGACACTCTTTTTTCTCAAACAGGAGGCAACATCAGTTTTTGTAACATTGCGTTTAGCATTCCTCTAAAAGGCTACTCAAAAAGGCAGCAAATTAAATTCCATTCCATTAAAAAACAAAACAATTTTACAGATCTACAAAAAAAAAAATCAAACAACACTCTCACCTGGCAGAGTTAGACACACCAGACTGGCCACCAGTAGTGTGACACACATGAAGGCAATTAACAGGACAATCTGAGGAATCACACACACATAGAGACATAAATAGAGAATTGATCATTTGGCTGAGGAAATGAGTGTAAATGTGAAAACTAAAAGTGAAAGGGCATCCACTTTACATACACATTGAAACACGTTTGTTTCCGGACAACCCATCACATCAACTCTAGACTACCGTGCCCGTTGGAGAAATTATATAGAGGGGAAAGGTCAGAAATGTTTTTTGTTTTTTTTTCACATCGTTCGGTGGACCAGATTAGAACACGCCAGATACTCAGTGATTTAAATAGTTTCTCTACACCTGTCTCTGCACTCCTTCAAAGACACACGACAGAGAATGTTGAAATGGTGATGAAAACGAGTATGTGTTAACAACCAAAACATTTATATTGGTAGTCCAAGACAGAAGCACCACTGTGCATCCCACATCCCTGCTCCTCCCCATTTCTTTCAAGCCTGTCACATTCCACTGGCAGTAATCCAGCTTCCCTTTTTTCATCCACTTCCAAGAATCCTATCGGACAGGTGAGATCTTGGGCCTTTACATGAACAATAATGTAATGCAGTTCTAGGTCACAGCTCTTACGGCCTGCAACAGCAGTTGCAGGCGGTTGCATTGGTGTGCACTGGCAAACAAAATAGCTAGTGCACACTAATGCAAAGGAACGGTTGCAGGAAGTTGCAATTAGTTGCAGATAGTTACAGGCAGTTCTCACTCTCCTCTTTTCTCCAGTCCTCCGTTAAAGGAGTTCTGTTAACCAATCAAAACAAATTAGCATTAACAGATTAATTTAATCAAAAACTGTAGGTATTTTTTTCAACTAGGTCAAGATCAAGACTGATTGAAAGTCTTGATCTCCTTTTTCTTCTTTCTTCTCTCTTCTTTCCAGTCCTCCATTAAAGGAGTTCTGTAACCAATCCAAAATTACTGCCCTTAACTGGGCAATCAAGGTTGAAAGTTACTTAGGTAAATAGCTGCTATAATCCTTAAATATAAACCCACAAATGAAATGATTTTTGTGAAGCGCCTTGAAGCAGCTTCGGCTGTGATTTTGGCGCTATATAAAAATCTTTTGATTTGAGTCTGTTGAGTTGAATTGGTGTGCACTGGCCATTAGGGAGAGTGCTGGGTGGGTCACTCACCCTGACGGGGAAGCGGAGGGGGCGGTGGTAGGGCTGAAACCCTACCGGCCCGCCCTGCTGCAGGATGGCTTGGTGTGCGGCGTGTAACCCCTCCCCGACAGGTGGCGCGGGGTTAACGTTGTTGTTGTGGTGCGGGGGACCGGCTGGAGGGTTGTTGTTGTTGTTGTTGAGAGGCTGGTTGGCGTCTACATCGTCTTGCTCCCCTAGCAGGTACGAATGGAGGTCGCTGAGGACGGAAAGACACACATCTCCATAAGTAGCCATAGTTAGGTGTGTCCTGATCCATTCCTTTGATTGGTGATCTGGCCGCCCATCACAATTTTTTCGGGACAGGTTTTTGGTGAGAACACCGCTCTGCCAGTTTCACTTCCTAGCCAAGTCTGAAGTTTCTACCTTTTTTTTGGTTTAATCAAGGGCTGTTTTCATACATATAGGCAATACATCTTCAGAAATATTTAAATTTGATGACTGTTTAAAAAAAAAAACTTTAAATGTTAAGATGAGATTTGATTTACTCCGAGGCTTAAAAATGACAATTGTGCCTCTCGCTGGATAGTTTGGGTACTACCAAATTTTGCAGTATCCCGATCTTTAAAATCAAAGACTCTCTCACATTCTGTTCGGGGACATCTCTTGTGATCAACACTGGCAGGATAGAAACTACAGATTCAAATCAAATATTATGAAGACAGTCAACAATAATCCTAACTACATTATGTAAATTACCCTTAACACTCAAAAACTGTAGACTTGAAGGCCCACCACTGAGCTATAGTATGTAAAGGGATATGGCATGAATGAAAGGGCCATTAGGTGGCGGTACTGACAGCAGGTATCCAGCGCTGACCGTCCAGGCCCGTACCAGACCTTTGAGCCACTGGCGGGTGTGGCCCTGCTCCAGTAGCGCTGGAAGCACAACCTGGAGCAGCAGCAGCTCCAGAGACAACTCGCTGACTGGAGCGTCACTAGTGAGACAGACAGAAAAAAAACATTTTATGATATAACCAAATGTACTCTATACAACATTGTTCACCAACCACTATATAAACAGACTTAATTATAGTCATTTTGGCCATGCCACTGCCAAAATAATTTTGTGCAGGGCGAGGAATGAATGACCAATTGTTTGTGACGCTACAATTGATTTCGTTTATATATCTAAAAATCATTTGAGAATTTTAGTTCTTCCTTGGTAATGTTGAAAAAGTAATAAATTAACCCTTTGCTGGGCATTTCTGCGCAGGTACCCTTTATGGAAAACAAACATTCCTGAGTTTGCTGTCTAATTGTAATATACATTGTTCCATGGCGCAATAAAAAAGGTAATTATCAACTTGAAGTACAACTTAATAGGGCTGTTGCATGGTGACGTCACAGCAGACATTATGGTTGTAGCACCGCAGTCAGGAGAACAGGCCGAGGGCGATATTTGCATAACAGTGTCCGTTTAGAAGTGTTCCATAAAAATACACATCAAATGGGAGTTCCACCTTTTCTCCCCCCCAGCTCTACTGTGGACTGACCTGTAGAGCATGACGTTGTAAGGCAGGAAGTTGGGGAGGAGGACTTTGATCAGGCGTATGGGCAGCCATAGCATGAGCAGCACGATGGAGCCAAACACCACCACGGACAGGATGAAGCGCCGCAGGTGGCGGTAGATGGGCAAGTGGATCATCTCCTGCACCGGATTGAAGTCCGGATCGTTGAGGTTCCGGAGGAACCATAGCACGCCAGGCCGCAAAACCTGTGAGGAGAGAAGTCAACGGTGAAAATGTCGCAACTCCAAAACCAAAAAATGTTGTCAATTTATATTCACAACATTTCACAATCAGGCAAATGTGTCTGTCACACAATGCAGAAGCCTTTCAGCATGTCACTTTCAACTCTGAAGCGCAAAATTCAAACTTCTGATAAATCAATTTAATCTTGCGTGGACTGAAAAATAGACTCCTGTGAAAACTGAATGTAAAACTTTCTTGAATGCTTTTCATCGTCTAAATTGCTTGATAAATGTATTATTATTATTATTATTAGATATATTTTTTCATGTTTTTAGGCGCAAGCTCTACTTTTCATTTTTATTGACAGACATAATGAGAAATGAAGGCAGGGGAACATCGAAGCAAGACCTGCAGCATATCCCTGCCGGAAACGGGAATCAATCTGACGACAGCTGCGTGCACTGGGGGCCCACCGACAGGCACAAGTGTATAGGGCTGGATGAAGACGTCTAACCAGATGCGCCACAGAGCCAGCCCCAATTACCAATCATTTTAGACCAGTTTACCATTTCATTCCGAGATGATCATAATCTGAATTTTTTTTATGGACACATTTTGATTACATTATTACCAGTATACCAACATGTGAGGCATATACCAACCAGAGGTTGGTATACACCCGTTCACTTTTATGGGGGCTGCTTTTAGCACAATTGACTGTATGACTTTGGCAGAAATTTGCTCTCCGAGTGCTTCTAGTTAGCCCATGAATTTGAAGCCCAGTGGAAGATTGTGTCACAAACACCGCAAAATGTCCTGATGAATCTGCCTCTCATACACGCTAGTGGTAGATTCCACATTGGCAGGCATATCGTTTTGACTGTGTTAGGAGTCACCCACCTCTCTGAGCAGTAGGATGAAGGAGGCAAAGTAGAAGACGTACACCATGCCCACCAGCCAGTGGAGGAACATGGTGGTCCCGGGGGCCGACTTGAAGCTCAGCTCGCGATCCTTCAGCGAGGCATCGAACATCTCCTGCAGACGACAAGTTGCAACAAACATTACTTGTAAATAATAACAATGGTTGTCAATAGCAACGCAGATTCCTTCAGCAGTTCCGGGTTTCTAATCTCCTCCAGACAACAGTGGTTCTCCAGGTTGCTATTCAGAATTTTTCTTCCTGGCAGCCATTTGAAAGCTCAGTCATAACCATTACCAAAGCAGAAAGGGGCTGGCTGTAGCTCAGTTGGCAGTGCTGCTGTTCCAATGACGGTTGGACACCGAAAGGTTGTTTGGTTCTAAACTTCTAATCCTGCCTCCCCAGCCCGGCAGTCTCCATACCAGAGTGTCCTTGACACCCAAAATTTCTCCTAATGGGACGTGATTGAGTGCCTTTCATGGCAGCTGCCCGTCAATGGTGCGTGAATGTTTAAATAATTTCCCTGTTTGGGATTACAAGAGTATTAAAAAAATATGTCTTAAAATAAATGTAAAAAAAAAAAAACATCATATATAATGCTGTGCCTTAGTTGTGTCTTGTCTGTTGGCCTCTATGATTAATTGTTCTGAGTTTTTAAAGATGATACATTTAAGCATTTTTAATCTCCTCACAAAAAAGTACTGTTTTTTGTTTTTTTTCAAATGATGGGCATGTGTTCTCATTTAATGACTGCTGTGTTAGCTTGCTCTGGAGTTCTCGTAAAACCGGCGTGAATGACCTGCTTAGTGAAGTGTTGATCGCCGTTAAACGACAAGAAGAAGAAGACTGCTGTGGGACTTGCAATTGCAACGTTTCATTTAATTAATTAATTTAAACCCAGTTGTCATAGTAGTGTTAATCATACACAAACAACACATTTAAAAAGAAAAAAAAATAGGGAATTGGTGGAATAATGATGCATAAAAAAGTGTGTGCATGTTTCAATAGGAACTCACCAAGGAACAGATATCCAGCCACCAGCCACATATAAGAGGAAACACTCCAATCTCCACCACAACCAGAAGAGACACCTGCCAACAGACATTCATATGTATATGGTGATTAGAGCTGCATGTCATTCACTTTTCCAAATACTGGAAACATAAGATTTTTTGTGTAACTTTTATTCAATACCAACATAATGTCGATTACAAAAGGAAGAAATTGCATGCATGATGTATATTAAGCAGAGCTTTGAACCAATATTATTTTCCCAAGCGTTCGTTCCGAGCAGAAACAGAATTATAATGTTTCCGGTTATGTGTTCCACCAATAAATTAACGTTCCTGAACCGGATAGAACAAAATATGAAATATTTGTTGCGTCGAACCCACAGCGACTCGCTACAGAGGCCCGCTGGTAGCGCTCTACAGCCGAGATCTCGTTGCGTGTCGGGGCAAACCCACAACAACACACTGCAGAGAGTCCCGCAACGATTCCTACTTCACTGCTGCATCGTAGATTTCATAAATACTCTTGTTTTATTTCTGAAGTTATCCCTACTGGTATTAACAGGATACCATTATTTTTAAATAAGTGTTCCTGTTCCGGAACATAAAAAATGATAACGTTTCCGGTTTCGTTTCTGTTCCCTGGAAAATACTAAAAGTTCCCGGTTTTCGTTCCTTGAACCGGTTCAAAGCCCTGATATTAAGTAAACAAAAACAGCATTTTTTTAAAAACTTGACGAGCACCAATGATCGTATACGAAATAACGAGGCTGCACCCTTCTGGCAGACATGGTTTATACATCATTTACTACTTAGCTTATTGAAATTGCGATGTTGATTATCTTCACCAGTGAGGAGTGATTGCATTGAAAACCCTGCGTACCTTCACCACGATGTAACAAACACCCAGCAGGCGTCGAGAGCGCTGGAAGCGCACCAGAGCTGCCAGTCCCTGCAGCAAGAGTTAAGGCCGCAAACACGAAAAACAAAACAGAAAAACACTAAAAACGATTTGATCAACGTTTACCAATATTGGTATTTGAGAACAGCATAGTGTTTTAATGACAAAAATCCGTGTTTGACCACATCTTTGTTTATCCTAAATTTTACACACACACATTTTCATGACCCTCAAATATCAATGTTTTTGGCTCAGACGGCAATCAAAGAGTTAAACAAGCTTATCTGCGCTCAAGACTCCTCAGTGGAAGGATACATGACAGAGAATTAGAGTCATAGCCAGCAGGATGTAGCCCACGATGGTCGTGATGAGGCCTTCAAAATGGGATGCTTGTACCTAGAGCACAATAACAGAAAGAAAAAAAATCAGCAAAAAAAAAAAACACTTTTGTAAGATATGACCTTATTTATAACCAAATATTATTCTACTTCCACATGTTCTCACTGCAGTGTTCTCTGGAAGAACATTTGTGACGTCACATCACTATTTATTTATGTTCAGTGAGTCAGTGACGCTAAGCTATTCCACCGCTGTGTACCTGAGTGAGTCATATTTATCGACGCAGCCAAGATCAGAGAGCAACATTCCTTGAGAATTCTAAACCCATTGCACCCAGTCTGAGCTGTCACTCAGCAACATGACCGCTAGGGGTGTAAATGATAGATTTTTTTCACTTCCTTAACACACACACAAACACGGCGTGTGTCATGGCCATAGACTGTATGTGTTTATACACAGTCTAAATAAATGTATAACGATATTCCGGCCGTCATTGATTTATTTCAAATTTGAAACATTGTCTAGCTTGTTGGGTAAAAAATATAGTATCGAATCGTGGCGAATTCTCGAGTATCGAAAAAAAATCGAATCGTTGGGTCAGAAAATCGATACTGAATTGAATCGCCATGATGGGTGTGATTTACCCCCCTAATGACCGCCATAGATAAATTATGCAAACATGGTTATAGTTGTACTATGGTTGTAGTAACAACAAGTCAAAGTCAACAAGTATTCAGATTACAGTAATCAGATTGCAATAGTAATTACAGTGCCTTACAACTACATTTAAAATATATGTATACAAATTTGCTTGCAATAGGGCATTGCGTGCACCGTTTTTAATGTATGAATATTTCGTTTAGTTATAAATGGTTATTAACATTTTAGTTATAACATAAATGTAGATACAACAGAAGAATGATGCAATGGATTTATAGAGCACCAAGACCCTGATGCGAAGAACTCAAAAACCAGCTGAATTCCTCAAATTGTTGTCTTATCTGCATTTAAAAGTACCGGTATCATTACTAAATACAAACCGACCTTACTTTGAATTGTGTTAATGGGATTGCGTGAGTGATTTTACAATTAAAATACTGTGGTACATCAGAATCAATCTTGTACCAGCAAGGGATTACTGTTTAACAAAGCCACCTTGCGAACCCTCCAAGAATTAATCATGTAAATTACCAGTTTATTATACCATTCAATATTCTCAGGACACAAATAATCTACTTTTGAAATTGATTAAAGGTGCTGCCTTAAAAAGATTGAAGCCTATGTTCGGTGGCTGTGAACCCGGACAGACAGCAGTTCACCTGACATAACACTAGAGACACTACACAGTGCGGTGGAAACATTATGTATACAAGTTAAACAATATCTGGCGTATAGAATTTAAGTAGGACACATAATACATTTCAGGGAGATTTAAATAATTTGAATTGTCTTACATATTCCTCAAAGCCGAGCCCCACGACAGAGAAGTGGCCGATATGGTAAGGACAGAATGCTGAAATGAAACAAAAGGAGAGAGTTACACAAATCAACGTTCGTATCCAATGCCGCTAGCTACATCACCGCCCTGCA